>JAOBSW010001170.1:0-98574 GCA_026214975.1 Gentiana macrophylla
TTTTTTCTTTCTTTCTTTCTGCAGCTTCCACAACCAAGGCGGAGCGGGAATTGAATCTAGACTCTAGAATAGACTAACGGACAATATTCGGATGTTCAGGTGTGCTGAATTTGGACGACTCGGTGAATTGAAAAGGATATAGGCTGTTTTTTTTTTTTTTGTTAAAAAATAATAATTTTCAATTGTAGAAGCCCCTTAAATTTTGTGGGTAGCTGTGCCCTTGTTTGTAATTGTTGGTTAGTGAAACTAATTAGTTGATTTAATGCTAATTTTGTTAATTGAATGTGTGTGTGTGTTTATTTTGTGGTTTTTATTTTTGGATTTGGAGTTATGCATGTATCATTTTCTCAGAAAGGAGGACCCGTGTTTGGGAAGTATCTCACCTATATGGGGTCTGGGGTACAGGGTGTAATTGAGTCTAGTAAATTGATATTTTCAGAGTTTGAACTCGACTTGATTAAAAAAAATCCGGCTTGAAAGATTGAACTTGAATCTTAAGTACTTCGATATAACTTGGCTCGTAATTTTTTTTAGAATTCATCATTTCAGATTTATGAAGTGTTGCCGAGCTCAAGGGGTCTAATACTCGACTCGTCTAATAATTAATAATTTATATAAAATATTATTTAATAATAAATTTTGTAAATTAATTAAATAGTTATTTAATTTAGTTTGATTAACTTGTGAGCTACTCGATTATGTATTTTGAAACTCGATATTGGCTCGGCTAAGTATTCAAGTAGCTCTACTCGAACAGAAAAAATTGAACTGTGTCAAAAAAAAAATTTACAAATACTTCGATTCATTTATAGTATTGTTCAATATTTTACAGCCCGAAACCGAGTTGAAAACAACTATTAATCAAATCAAGCAAACAGAATGACATCAATTGGTTTCGATTTTCTAATAAGGATGTGTATTGACGATGTTGAATCTTGTTTGTAATACAATCCGGGGCGTAATTATCCTAGTGACAATAAATTCAAGACTATGCCCTAAGAACAGGTATAAAACGGGGGTGGTGTTTGACTATTTTTAGACTGAGCCTGAGATTATGAATCTCAAGTTGCCTACGTATCGTGTGTATGAGTCATGAATCAAATTTCTCGTAGTCCATTGGGATTGTTTATATAGATGACTCTTCGTCCAGTTTTCTTGTACCCTAAATATTGAGGATTCTTTCCGTGTTAATCTCTTGAATTTAGGAGATAAATACGGTTATATTTGATTGATAGGATCTTCCCATGATTATCGTTTATTATATTTGTGGGCTGGATAAGGGAAGCTCTGGCCGACCTGTGTCGAGCGCCCTAGGCCATCTTGGCTCGAACTACACTGGCCCATGGTGGGTCGTCACACCATAAAAAATAATTCACATACTACTTTTATAGCTAGTATAGCGGAAGTAGGGTCGAACTCACAGGGAACGGTGGATTTATTTCTCCTAAAATTTGTAAAATAAAATATATTTGATTTTTTTATAACTACTTCTTAAGAATTAAAACAAAACAAACAAAATAAGAATCAAGAAAATCATGAAAAGCTCCAGCTAATTAATTATTCTCCCATCAATTCCTACGATTGATCATTGATGTAAAGATGACTCGTTAAATTATTAATAAATTGATTATAGTTGCAGACAATCGCCAAACAACCAATTTTTCCTATATTCGATAAGCAGGACAATCACCACTACTTATTCTCTAACTGTGTAGCACATCTCTCAACAATTGCCACAAGTTTAGTGAGAACATTGCATTAAAGTTTAGAAAAATCCAACTCTAGGTATTAACACACATCGGGTTAATTTCAACCTGGATCACTTATTTCCACAACAGGGAATCCTACGGGCTACGAACCGGCAGACAATATGTTGTTTACCACTTAAAATCAAATCTTTATTGGCAATCGTCTAGAATCGATTTTTGGTGCTAAATCAAAATAATCGTTTGACTATCAGGCCTAAATAATTAAACGACGTATTCTAATCATGAATCGATAAAATCAGAAAGCAAGTAAATACTAACAACTTAATCAAGGATGAAAAACAATTCGATCTCACAATCTATAGAAATCGAGGGATAAAACAATCAATTAGCTAGAAGAAAAAAGATAACTACTCATAAAAGGAAAAATATATAAACAAATGTATTATACCTTAGGCATGAAAAATACGAAAGAAGAAGAAAAGTTGCCGGCACACAAGTTGCGCAGCCTCTGGTCACTTCGTCCGTCCCCAGCAAAAACCTAAACTAATATATGTACTACTCCCTCCGTCTCAAATTGTTTGGGACTTATTCTTTCTATGTATTTCCCAAAACAAGTCTCATAACTAGTATTTAAAATTAAAAATTCTTCTTAAATTCCTAAAATGCCCACATAACTACATTTATTAAGAAGATTAAGCACAATAAAAGAAGGGTATAATTGTAAAGTAGTCATGTTTTTAATGACTAGACAAACTACTCATAATAAATTATGTCTCCTTAAATTTTTAAAGTTCCAAAATATCTAAAACAAATTAGGACGGAGGGAGTCCTATATTCTATTCTATATTGCTGCTGCTCACGTGAACCATATACTAAAGAACTCAGAAAGCTAACTTGGGCCCAGCCCAAGTATATTTATTTTTCATAATTTATGTAAATGTCGTTAATAATAAAATTTAATTATAAAAGAAAGGTCTTCCCTAATAATAAAAGCCCGATGTGATTAAAGAACGATAATCCACGATTGGGTTCGACAGATTTTGTCCTCTCTTCATTAGTCGGGATCCCGACATAGGTGAAAACTGAAATTCTCGAATCTTGAAATCCTTCTTTCTCCGAATCTTCCATAAAACTTCCGAAAATTGCTTTATATGTCCAGAAATCTCCATCATCTCTATCGAGTTCTTAAAACCTGAAAATCAACCAAAACATATTCGAAACAGAGCATCTCCTGAAAAAATAAATATAAAATAAGTACAAAAAATATCAAATTTATTAGTGTGTTTGGAGAGAGGTTATTTATTATGAAAATCAAATTTCAAAAAGTCAAATTTTGTAATTATTGTGAAGTGTAAGTAGTGTTATAAATAATGTAGGAATATGAATTAATTATAGGAATCGTTATAATTAAGGCAGAAATATTTGTGTTGAAAGTTACGTAATAATTGAAAATTACATAATTATAATTGAAAATGCGGTTCAAGTACAATGGTCTAGAAATTCTTGTCAATCGATATAGAGCCGTTTTTCCCTTATCCTAAATCCCACCAACTATCAAATTTTAAATTTAATTAATATATCATCAAGCTAATGAAGAATATACATACAATACAAAAATACAACTCAAATACCAAGAACATCAAGAAGAGTCAATCCTTCATTGCTGCAAAATGATTAGAAAAATAAACAAAAAGATACAGATTGAATCTTCAATTATCCATCTGTGGTAGTGCAATAGGTGTATTCCCTTTGGAAGTCTTCTACACTAACTTTCCGGTCGTCTCTATGTAACATAGCTGATTAAAAATAAGAACAAAGCAAATAAAAAAACTCAAATCGACCCTTGAAAGCAAGATTGAACTTGTCTTAGCGGAAAAAAAGATGTTAAAGTAGAGGATACAAATATCAGGATTGTTGCATTACTCATCTACAGTGAGTACGCCGTTAGCAGACATTGCATCTACATATTCAAAGCAGAATAAATTAGCGTGGGAAAAAAAATAGAATAAAGTTTAATAAGGTCTAAGAAAGCAGTAAAATTACCAAGAATCCATTTGTTTTTCATTGCCACTTTGGCGAATTTCCTCTTTACGCGTTCAAAGTATTCGAAGCCCGATTCAAAAGTAACTTGATTTGGATATTCAGATCCGATTATATTGGCCGAAAAAAAACATAAGCTTTACTTGCCAGTAGGTATTGACTTGCACAAATTTTATGTAAGTAACCTTCATCATATAAATCGTGCTGCTTGATGAATATTTATTGGAAACATCATATAATAGCAGATATCCACTCATTTTGCTTACCTATAAATAACAATCCTCCTACAATTACTTCTTTAAGTCAAATCAACAAACATATTGTAGTAAGACACAAATAAAAAATCTGAGATGTAAACATTACACAAAAACCCAAAAGCGTATGCCATAAATTGAGATTTCAGCAAATTAAAAAATTGAACTTACCAGAAACACCCAAGAGTGTCAACTGTCCGAACACAACATCAACCGATTTCCTTCGCAAACACTACAAATTTCAGTTTATTTCCAGCAAATATCAATTACTAAGGACAAAATACAAACCAATTCTTGATGACATATAATAGAGTGAAATATTCAAAAATCAAAGATCACGCAACACACTGAAATAATCGAAAATCAAAGATCGATGCAACCGATGGATACGTGTGAATCAACCCTTTTTGCAGATCAAATGAGACAAAAGTAAAAACAGATTAGTATAAAGATTTATAAAACAAAAAATATGGAATAAATGAAAGGAAAATGGATATTGAATTGGAAAAATGTTTTATTTTTTAAATGGTCGGATATACAGGTTTATAAAGTGCGAGTTTTGTCAACGTAGTTTGCTTGAGGTGTTGTCGGTTAAGAAATATATTTTTAATACCAACCATTTATTATTTTCCATCTATTACGGGATTTTTTTTGCGACATTATTGGCGAAAGGTACCGTGCTATTTATTTTCGGGATTTTTTAGATTTGATTTGACTTTTTTAGTAGATTTGATTTTCAGTTTATTTCCAACAAATATCAATTACTAAGGACAAAATACAAACCAATTCTTGATGACATATAATAGAGTGAAATATTCAAAATCACAGATCACGCAACACACTGAAATAATCGAAAATCAAAGATTGAAGCAACCGATGGATACGTGTGAATCAACCCTTTTTGCAGATCAAATGAGACAAAAGTAAAATCAGATTAGTATACAGATTTAAAAAACAAAAAATATGGAATAAATGAAAGGAAAATGGATATTGAATTGGAAAAATGTTTAATTTTTTAAATAGTCGGATATACAAGTTTATAAAGTGCGAGTTTTTTCAACGTAGTTTGCTTGAGGTGTTGTCGGTTAAGACATCTTTTTTTAATACCAAACATTTATTATTTTTCATCTGTTACAGAATTTTTTTTGCGACATTATTGGCGAAAGGTACCGTGCTATTTATTATCGGGATTTTTTAGATTTGATTTGACTTTTTTAGTAGATTTGATTTTCAGTTTATTTCCAGCAAATATCGGGATGACATTATTGGCGAAAGGTACCGTGCTATTTATTATCGGGATATTTTAGATTTGATTTGACTTTTTTAGTAGATTTGATTTTCAGTTTATTAAGGACAAAATACAAACCAATTCTTGATGACATATAATAGGGTGAAATATTCAAAAATCAAAGATCTCGCAACACACTGAAATAATCGAAAATCAAAGATCGATGCAACCGATGGATACGTGTGAATCAACCCTTTTTGCAGATCAAATGAGACAAAAGTAAAAACAGATTAGTATAAAGATTTAAAAAATATATATATGGAATAAATGAAAGGAAAATGGATATTGAATTGGAAAAATGTTTAATTTTTTAAATGGTCGCATATACAGGTTTATAAAGTGCAAGTATTGTCAACGTAGTTTGCTTGAGGTGTTGTCGGTTAAGAAATATTTTTTTAATACCAACCATTTATTATTTTCCATCTGTTACGGGATTTTTTTTTGCGACATTATTGGCGAAAGGTACCGTGCTATTTATTTTCAGGATTTTTTAGATTTGATTTGACTTTTTTAGTAGATTTGATTTTCAGTTTATTTCCCGCAAATATCAATTACTAAGGACAAAATACAAACCAATTCTTGATGACATATAATAGAATGAAATATTCAAAATCACAGATCACGCAACACACTGAAATAATCGAAAATCAAAGATCGAAGCAACCGATGGATACGTGTGAATCAACCCTTTTGGCAGATCAAATGAGACAAAAGTAAAATCAGATTAGTATACAGATTTAAAAAACAAAAAATATGGAATAAATGAAAGGAAAATGAATATTGAATTGGAAAAATGTTTAATTTTTTAAATAGTCGGATATACATGTTTATAAAGTGCGAGTTTTGTCAACGTAGTTTGCTTGAGGTGTTGTCGGTTAAGAAATCTTTTTTTAATACCAAACATTTATTATTTTTCATCTGTTACAGAATTTTTTTTTGTGACATTATTGGCAAAAGGTACCGTGCTATTTATTATCGGGATTTTTTAGATTTGATTTGATTTTCAGTTTATTTCCAGCAAATATCAATTACTAAGGACAAAATACAAACCAAATCTTGATGACATATAATAGAGTGAAATATTAAAAAATCAAAGATCACGCAACACACTGAAATAATCGAAAATGAAAGATCGAAGCAACCGATGGATACATGTGAACAACCCTTTTTGCAGATCAAATGAGACAAAAGTATAAACAGATTAGTATAAAGATTTAAAAACAAAAAATATGGAATAAATGAAAGGAAAATTGTTAAAGATCAAGACTTACTTACGGTTGTCTTAAAACTAATTGAGTGCAAGAAAAGCGCTTATATATATTTCTTATACATTAAGAGTGTGGGTAATCACAATAATACCCACTCCAGTGTTGGCAATCGACCAACACTTGCACAATTTTCATTCAAGAGTAGGCGTGCATCTGTCCCAACACCCCTCAGTGTAAGCAATCTGTCCCAACACTTGCACAATTTTTTTTTAAATATTGTTCCAACCAGGGTTCGATCACATGGCCTCTCGCTCTCTGCTCAGTGTTAAAGATGAAGTCACTATCACCGTTGTTAAAAAACCAATTGGTGTTAGTAAAAGCGCTTACTATATTTCTTATACATTAAGAGTGTGGGTAATCGTCCCAATAAAAATGGATATTGAATTGGAAAAATGTTTAATTTTTAAATGGTCGGATATACAGGTTTATAAAGTCGCGAGTTTTATCAACGTAGTTTGCTTGAGGTGTTGTCGGTTAAGAAATCTTTTTGATACCAAACATTTATTATTTTCCATCTGTTACGGAATTTTTCTTTGCGATATTATTGACGAAAGGTACCGTGCTATTTATTATCGGGATTTTTTAGATTTGATTTGACTTTTTTTTAGTAGATTTGATTTGGGTTTTTTAGGGAAATTTGTTTTTTTTTTTATCAGGATTTTTTAGATTTGATTTGTGTTTTTTTGAGGGAATTTTTTTTTTTTTTTTGGTTGGGAAAACCGGGTTTGGGTCGGGTAATTGAAGAGAAACGGGCTAAATCCCCTCCTTTGTATATTATATATACTAGCCAATAACCTGTGCACATGCACGGGACATTTAGATTATATAAAATAAAATGATTGCATAATGAACAAGATGATTAAATTCTACTAAAATAAGAAGCAAATTAGTCATCTGATCGTACAGTAAAATCTAAGTACGGAAACATGTGATTGCAGTGTGTCACATGATTCTTTTTTCTCAAAAAGAAAAATGTTATGGTGGGTTTTCATGCTAAGATAAATGTTAATCATATCGATTAATAGTTGTATACATTTGTTGTTCAGTATTTATGTATGATGCGAAACCGGAAAGAAAAATATTCGTCATGGAAGTGTAATTCTTTCTTTTTATTGAGAATAAGAGAATTGTTTTGGAGGGATTGAAATAAATAATCTTTACCAATTTTTTTTAGGTAATGATCATCAAATGCATATTGCATTAAATATTTCACTTACATATTTTTATATTATATGAGAGAACACATATTAATCAATTAGTGATATACTTTTGTGAAGAATAAAAATTGTATAATAATTATCTTACGGTGATATACTTATATCAATAATAAGAAATTGTATAATGATTATCTCCGCAGATCATCAAATAGCTATCGGTTAAAAAATGAAATTCCTCCCACGGCGAGTAAAAGTGCAATGTTGATATTTTAGGAAGTAAAATAAGGTTAGAGTGACCCCAATGGGGGGATTTATCCCCCCTCTAAAACTAATATAGAGGGAATAACCCACCTTTAAGCTCACAGTGGCTCTCAACCCAACACCCTATCTCTAAATAAAACTAAGACTCACCCTAAATATGAAGGGCCTGCTAACATGAACAGTAGCATCATTTATCTCTCTTTTTATCCAATAAATTAATTTCACACATCAATATCATTTATATAATAATGCGTTATGTATCGAGTAATGACATTGAGGCACAACGGTAGAATATCACAACGCGGTGATATACATCATTGATCATGTTAGATTTACATCATTATTAATTTAGACACATTATGATTAATGGTGCAGATTATCATTGTATCATTCGTTGTCATGACACAACCGTTGTCTGCAGTATCATTTTGATATATATCAGTGACAAAAACACTTCTACAAATACTATTTTTTCCATAAAAAAAATTAATCTGTCCAAATATTTATTTTTTTATTTTGAACTTTTTTTGTGTACGGATACGACATCTTTTTATTTTTTTTACCGTTGTGCGACGTATTCAAATATCACTTTGTAAGCATAAAATATTTTTAAAGGGATGTATAGAGGTTGCTTATTCGAGTGAATTATTTTTTAGGTGTTGAAAAAGTGTAACTGAAACGGAAAACGATGTGTTTGGAGGGTGTAATCGGGTGTAACCATTGGGGTCACTCTTACACGTGTGTAAATCTTCATTTCAAGTACTCATCTTTTGAAGACCGGAAATGATTATTTTAGCTTCTCCATCATTGCTCCATCATGGTGATTTTTTGTCACTCCCGATCTTCCCTCCAAAAAATTATCTTCAATAAGGTGCTTTGGCATGGTGTAGATTGCATCTCCTATTTCGACAAATCTGGAACAATTCACTTGATGATGGAATCATGATGTTGGTTTATTTCAAGGACGGAGCCAGGATTTGAATTTCGGTTGGGTTAATAGATTATATCCGGTTCATCGGGTGGGCTAGATTAAGAATATTTTACGGATCGAGCTGAACTACATATATTTTTAGTGTAATATTTTTTTTCCGGGTGGGCTTAACCCCCCTAGGTATACTACTTGCCTCCGTCCTTGGTTTATTTGAATGAATTTGCCGCAGTATTTGGTTTTTTTTTTAAAAAACTTTCTGCTTTTTTAAGATGTTCTTTCAAACTTCATTTTGTTAGTTTTTCTAATTAATCTCTCAAATATCGAGGAGTATATATATAGTGTGATAGTGTATGCATAGGTTTTTATCATAATTTTCAGATGTGTCTTAGCTATGAAGGCAAACTGATGTTACTCTGTTTGGAGTTCATTGACAAAACTAATTTTAAACGAAGAATATTATCTATAATAAAGAGAGTCATGGATAATAAAAATATATTTTATATGATACGAAATGAGCCCCGTTCAAGACGCTTTCGAGGATTGTAAGTTTTGTTCGTTAAAAAATCTGCTAGTTTTGTTTTTGTTAAATGGGTACTTATGTTTTGGCGGTGCAATATGTGGGTTCATTCATACCGTTCTAGAGAGTTTATCATGCTTGAATTAAAGGAAATGATGGAAAAAATAAGGGAAAAAATGATACATAAATAACCTTAAAAAACACACAACGATAGAAAAGAAATGAGAGCAAAGTACCAAACCGTGCCTTATTAAAAAAAATCATTAGTCATAATGAAAGAAACGGTACCATTTTCATGATTGAAGCACACAAAAAAAAATGGATGATCAGGAAAAAGAAAAAGAACCTACCAGTGTATGCAGGTATTAGTCACCAAAACGAATCCCGTAAACGATTAGTAAAACAAATGGAAAAAAATGAATGAAATGAAGGGTGATAATCCGAAATTTAAAAATATAAAACTAAAATATACATTAAAATTTCTACTACGTACTATGCGTGTAAAAGGAACATGCAAAGCATATTACCTCATGAAACGAAACCAAGTTTTACCCACAAAAAAAAAAGCAGCAAAATAAACTCCAAGCAGGAAATATGAAGAGACAAATAAACGATAGCATTCTGCATATAATGGAAGACGTCCTCAATTTATTAAGGGGACGGATTTTTTTTGATATAAATACAAAACAAAATAAAATGTTGATTTTACATTACATATGAGAATAATTAATGAAAAAAATTGTAACATAAAAAAATATTACGGGTAGTCCGTGTCCACATAGAAATCTTAATTGATTAACCCATTATAATATACTAAAAAATTAATCGCCATTAACAGGCAATCAATTCTGATAAAAATTATAAAGAAAAAGGAAACGTAATATGGGTAATAACGTGTGAACATAATTAATGATTAAAATTCTAACATAAAAAAATAGGGTAAATAAATATTACGGTAAAAAAAATCAAAATAAAAATATAATATAGGTAATAGTGTGCAATCATAATTAATGAATAGCATTCAAAATAACAAAAAAAATCAGTCACCATTAGTTGACAATCAATTCTAATAAAATGTATACAAAAAAGAAAAAAGAAAAAAATATGATTTGGGTAATAATGTGTTAACGTAATAAATAAAGAAAAAGGAAACCGGTCAGACTCAATTGGGGTGGCCAACCAATCTCCCACATCTTTTTTGCGGATGATTTATTGTTCTTCGGCGAGGCATCAGTGGAATAGGCTCAAGCTATTAACATCATCCTTGATGATTTTTGCGTGTGTTCGGGCCAAAAAGTCAACGTTCAAAAATCTACGTTCCACACTTCCAAGAATGTAAGTCGGCAACAATGGAATTTAATCGCTAATAGCCTTCATATAAAACATACGGATAATCTGGGCCTTTATCTGGGGGTTCCCCTTCTCCATACGTGACAGACCATATCTACCTACAGCTATATTGTGAATAAAACGCGGAGGAAACTTTCCTCTTGGAAGATGAATTCACTCTCCAAAGTAGGTAGAGCCATCCTCATCAAATCTTCCCTGTCCACAATTTCACACTACACCATGCAAACGACGAGATTACCCAAATGTATCATTGATGAAATCGATTGAATCTGCAGAGCTTTCTTTTGGGGATAGGAAAATGGTCGTTGTAGGCTCCACTCCATCTCGTGGCAAAAACTATGCACACCAAAGAAGATGGGAGGCATTGGATTCCGGGATCTATCTAAAATGAACACGGCTCTATTGGGGAAACTCGCTTGGAATTTTCTCCGCAATTCGCAAGCATTATGGGTCAAAGTCCTCAGGGACAAATATGGCGATTCTTGTGGAGAAACCAAAACTAAATCTCATAAGATATGGCGTGATATTAGTACCACTTGGAGAACACTCGAAGGATTTGCGAAAA
This sequence comes from Gentiana macrophylla, assembly GCA_026214975.1. NCBI lineage: Eukaryota > Viridiplantae > Streptophyta > Magnoliopsida > Gentianales > Gentianaceae > Gentiana > Gentiana macrophylla. The sequence goes on from JAOBSW010001170.1 coordinate 11,341, forward strand.
TGGACGATGGCACTATACAGCGAGGGCCCTCAAGTAACAATAATTACACGGTTTCCTCTGCTTACGAAGCTCAATGCGACACCTCTATTGTGGCTAATGATGACGATACCTGGGACCTAGTATGGCGACTCAAAGGCCCTCTGCATGGCAAATTTCTCCTTTGGCAGCTTTGTCATGATGCCTTGATGGTTCAGAACACTCTCTGCAAGCAGCACGTTGTTTCCTTTCCTATGTGCCCCCTATGTCACCAGGACATTGAGTCCAGTCCATTCTTCATGCACTTCATTGGATCAGACGTGGGCCCGCCAGTGTTGGTCCAAGATTGTCCCCCAAGACTCCTAGAGAACTTTTTTTTATGCGTCTTCAACACGTGAATGGCTACGATTAAACCTTACTCCGGCACATTCCCACCCCTTTGCTTGGGAAAGACAGTTGGCATTATCTATTTCAAGAAGCTTTTGGCGGGATATGGCATTGGAAGAATAAGAGGATCCATGGTGATGGGGTAGTGCATCCGCCTCCAACCCAAGTCTTTTTATCTAATGTAATTAAACGTGCTAGAAATCTTAGACTAGCTTGGCAGATTGATGTATAGTCCTTAAATTTTATTTCGAGTGTTGTAGAGTCATTGACCGGTTTGTTATCAATAAAGTTCTTTTTAATAATAAATAAATAAATAAATAAATAAAATTATAAACAAAAAAAAGGTTACATGTATAAAAAATATTACGGTTAAAAAAAAGAAAAAAAAAACATAATTTAGGTAATAACGTGTAAAAATATTTTACGTATATAACATTCCAATATCCCGAAAAATCAATCACCATTAAGAGGCAATCAATTCTGATAAAAATTATAAAGGAAAAAAAAACATAATATGGATATTTTTTAAGTTGACAGAAAGGGAGAGTTACGGCGTTATTTTTTTAAACATAAATTCAAAAAAAAAAATGAAATTTTTTTGAACATGTAACACATAAATTCAAAAATATTTTGAATAAATTTGAGCAGCCGCCATTATTGCATTAGATTCAATAGATCCTGAACGAATTTGAGTAGCTACCATTATTGCTCTAATTTTTATTTTAATTTTTTGCCAACACAATTAGTAAGAGATACTATGTTTTCTTCACCGGTCAGGTTTGAAGCGGGTTCAATAGTATAATTAGCGGGTTTTGGTCAAAATTAATTTTATTTCCCTTCCCTTTTATATATATAGATATAGTATATAGTATATATAGATATATAGATATAGATAATAATAATAATATATAGATAGATATGATAGTAAACGTCACTATTTTTTTTTGGGCCAATTATTTAAAAGGACCGATTTTCAACTTATTAGGGGTAATAGGACACTCCGAAATCTTATTTAGTTATAAGGACATTCTAATTTCAAAAGTATAAAGAGGAAGAAGGGGAAAAGAGAAAAAAAAAAAAAAAAAAAAAAGCGCTGATGGGGGGGGTTTTTTTTTTATTTATTTTTTTATTCACCATATTCTAAATGTCATATATTTTAATCTAAAACTCGGATCATCATATTTTTCACTAAAATTCATATTTTTTCGTCTTCTTTATTCTAAAATCAAATTTGATATTTTTCCGAATAAATTTCATAAAATCAATTTTTTCTTCATAAAATCGACGTGACGTATTGATCACCGTCATACGTTGACCACCTACCCGGATGCATTGACCACCGGGATCCATTAAACACCCCGATGCATTCACCGCCGCGATTCATTGGCTACCATGATGTATTGACCGCCGAGATCCATTGGCAACCTTGATCGATGACATCTCATTGTAGCGATTTATGCAATGACGCCTCATTGTAGCGATTTACGCGATGACTTCTTATTGTAGCGATCTATGCAATGATGTCTTATTGTATCGAATTATGCGATGGCGTGTTATTGTAACGATTTATGCGATGACGCGTGTTATCAGAATAATTTATGTATACCTTTGGTTGTAAAAATATGCATTTAAACCAAAAAAACAAAAGAAATACGCTTATTTTACAAAGTTATCGAAAATTTAAACCAACACTAATCAAATAAACCAACATCAATCAAATATTTAAAGATAACAAAGAAATAAAGTTACTTTACAAAGTTATCAAATGTGTGTATCAAGTTGTATACATTGGTGACATATATCATTGCATCGCTTATCTAATTGTAAATATAGTCATCAATGTCACCGCATAAGTCATCAATGTCATCGCCCAGACATCAATGCCATCGCAAAAAAGTCGCCAATGCCCCTGCATCGATCACATCAATGTCACGCTGCATAAGTCATCAACGCCATCGTGAGACATCGATGTCGCCACTTCATAAGTCATCAATGTCACCGCATAAGTCAAGAATGTCGCGCGATAAGCCTGCACCACCAAGATGATCATAGAGGGCACTCTTGTCAATCTCTTGATGATTGTAACTCTTGCACACATAGTAAAACACACTCTACACTAATAGGCCAGCCAAATTAACTATCACCAACAACCCAACCAAGAATCCACCAACCATAATTCTTGTAAGCACACCATGATTATCCCCACCATTAACCACAACTGATGAGAATATAGTGTGATCACCCACAAATAGCCATATACCCAAAAACAAGGTTGAAAGCTATCATGGTCCCGCCTTTTAACAATCGATAGCTCTTTTTTCATAGTTGCAAGCCCATAAACCGGCTCCAATACGGAAACCACGCTAGCCAAATGCCACAAAGCACTTATATCGACCGCTGAACCAAGAAAGCAGGACAAAGACAACCATAAGAGAAAAGAAAAACAACCCCAAACTATGAGTATCCACAGCCTATTATAAGCAAAGCACTGTAAACCCAAAAAGACTTAATTGTAAGCCACCATGGTGAGTGAAACCCATAAAAAAAGGTAATAAAGAGCCTCATAGATCGTGACTTGTCTTTGCGAAAGCAAAAGGGACTATATCATCTATTATAAGCACCCAAATACATCATTGTCAACTAATTAGTAAAACACAATCATGAATGCTCGAATGTTTCTCCTAGGCGTGTTATTGTGTCATCGCTTGCCAGACATCAATGTCACCTGCATAAGTCATCGGTGTCCTCGTGATCGACATCAATGTCACTGCATAAGTCATCAATGTCACAGCATCAAACATCAATGTCACTGCATAAGTCATCAATGTCACTCCATCAAGTAGCATGTAAATCAGAAAAATAATTCTTAACACAATGGCTTCACAAACTTCATCAACATCGACATATAGAGCCCTCAGCAAAATAGCTACATTTTGGGACTTCTTAGAATCTAGTAGTATTCTATTCTATAGAGATTAGAGATTGAACCTAAAGAGGAGCTGGCCATTGACTTACTTTGTTTTGGATCATTTACAGCTAACAATGTTATATCCTTTTCTTTGTGTACATAATCACATAAACATTAGGCTAAATTCTCCTACTTTTGATCACACATCATTTCCCATCAGAATTAACTGTTGCTTTATCCCACTGTAATGGCTCCATCTTTACATATGGATTTTCACATTATTTCCCATCAAAAAATGAACACTGAACCAATATAGTCAAGAAACAGCAGCACAGCAATTATAAAGAAAACTGGTTCACTTTCTTTTCAAATATTCACAAAAGCTATCATATGTGATCAAATTGAAGAAAAAAGCTAAAAGAAGATCATTAAACAAGTATCTGGAAATAGAAAAGACACTTGCCCAGTACCTTCCAATACCATCCTTGAAATCTTCATCTTTTTTCTTAGCCCATTTATACAACTCCTCCAAACTACACATAAAACCGTCTCAACAGCATCTTCTTTCTTCAACCCACCACCGCCTGAGCTCTAAGGCCCACTCGCGAGCTTCCGTCCAACTCTTTCCCCACCCATTGTAGTGCTCCTAAAAAATACCCCTTACTATCTCTCCCACCATTTCTGTCACTCCCGGTGCTCCCAATACCACTATTTTCATTCCCAAAGAATTCACCATATATATCTGCTTCCCTCGAAGTGAATCGAAAATTCAAGCTCGAGTACTGGTGGAATCGGGACTCACCACCATTCCGGGACGGCAACGGCACTTGGAATCATTTTTGGTTTGTGGTATTTGCAGAAAGACGGAAAAATAGGAAGAAAAAAAATTAGATCGTCCTTATAACTAAATAAGATTTTGAAGTGTCCTAAATAATCATTAAGTCTCTAGCGACGGCCTTATAAGTAATTTTGCCTTTTTTTTTTTTTGAATAAGCCGACGTTGAAATGAGAATGTAATGACTTCTCGAAATCACGTTAAAGTCCCAGCAACTAACTACTTTCCTATTAATTAACCATCACCTAATCTTTCTTCTGTAAAATTTTCCCACTTCAATCTTCATATAATACGTAAATTCATCTACCGAACTCCATGAATCTACTTCAAAACAATGAATTTTTTTCTCCTTCTTCTACTTATAATCACATTTTCTTCTTGTTTATTGGCTGAATCATTAACTTCTAATGATTATTCAGCTTTCATGGCGTTCAAATCCCATCTCATATTGAAGAAAGACAGTATTCTTTTCACCAATTGGAGCTCAAACGCACATGTCTGCAAGTGGTATGGTGTTTCATGTTTGAATAATCGGGTCATAAATTTGCAGCTTCCGGGTATGGGTCTTCAAGGTACAATTTCTTCAGACATTGGTAATTTGACTGAGTTAGTTGAATTAGATCTCAGTAGTAATGAGCTTGGAGGGTTTTTGCCTAATGAATTGGGGTTCTTGCAGAAATTGAGATTGTTTAATGTAACGGAAAACTTGATACATGGAATTATTCCGGGTAATATAAGTAGATGTCAGAAACTTGAAGAATTGTACATTTCAGAGAATTTTATTACAGGGAGTATACCACAGGAGCTTGGTGATCTTGCTAATCTGAAAGCGTTACGTCTCAACGACAACAATCTGACTGGGAAAATACCGGTTTCATTAGGTAATTTATCGACTTTGGAGTTTATTTATCTTCATGAGAATCAACTGTCTGATGAAATGCCTGACTCACTTGGTGGTCTTGTTAGTTTAAGGTTGATTTCATTTCGTGGTAATAGCTTTACTGGATCAATACCGGCTTCGATTTTCAATATATCATCATTAGAAACTGTTGATTTTTCGATAAATTCGTTTACCGGGACATTGCCTGAGGATATGGGGATGAAACTACCTAATCTTGAGATGTTGTTTTTGGATAGTAATAGAATAACAGGAAACATCCCGGTTTTTATCGCGAATTCATCGAAATTAAGCTACCTTTACTTGACTGAAAATGATCTTATAGGACAGATACCTAGTGAATTTAGTAAGCTGAAGAATATGCAGTGGTTTGAATTCGAGTACAATCGGATTTCCGGGAATATTCCTGAAGGTTTTTTCAATATATCTTCCCTTCAAATCCTTAAAGCCAGACATAATTACCTTAAAGGAAAAGTTCCATCTGATTTAGGCCAATGGCTACCAAATCTTGAAAACCTTTTCCTTTCGCATAACCTGTTTTACGGAGAGATTCCCTCTACGATATGTAATGCAACCAAGCTTGTGTATCTAGAGGTAGCAAACAACTCCTTTAGCGGTCAAGTTCCGGGGATGCTTGGAAACATGTTAGATCTTCAACACCTTAATCTCCAAAACAATTTGTTAGTCAACGATCCCCACGAGAAATACCTCGGTTTCCTTGATTCATTAGTCAACTGTAGGAGTCTGGAATACCTAATACTTGAATCCAACCCTTTGAATGGAGTTTTACCGGAATCTGTAGGGAACCTTTCGGCTAATCTCAAGGTTATTGCAGCACCTACTTGTCTTATCAGCGGTGCAATCCCCGAGGGAATCGGAAACTTAAGCAGTTTATCTTACTTAAATTTAGCAAGCAATAACCTGGAAGGAAATATACCGTCATCGTTTGCTGGATTAAAGAACTTAGAAAGGATTTATCTTACCGGGAATATGTTAATCGGGACTGTCCCGAACGATTTAGGTACCCTGAAAAACCTAGGGATTTTGCATTTAGGAGAGAATAAGTTCACAGGAGAGGTCCCTTTATTCATAGGAAACTTAAGTAACTTGGTAGAACTATCTCTTGCTTATAACGGTTTTTGGTCCAAAGTGCCCTTAAGTTTCTGGGCACTAGTGAAACTAGAAGGGCTAAACTTGTCAATGAATCAACTTGAAGGAACCTTACCTCCTGAAGTGGGAAACTTGAAAGAAATCACAATCATGGACGTTTCTTCGAATAATTTCTCAGGTGAAATTCCGGATTCTATAGGGAATCTACAGAATCTTATTTCACTTTATTTATCAAATAATTCATTTGATGGTCCTATCCCAAATGTATTTAGCAAACTAATAGTTCTTGAGGATTTGGACTTATCTTTGAATTCTCTTTACGGTACGATCCCTACATCCCTAGAACTGCTGAAAGATCTTAGCTACCTCAACATTTCTTTTAACAGACTTCAAGGGCCATTACCCTGTGAAGGAGTGTTTTCAAATATCACTTACCAATCTATAAAGGGTAATACCGAACTTTGCGGTCCTCCCAATCTAAACCTTCTACCATGTACAGTTCAAAAATCACATCAAACAAGAAAGTCCCTCATTCTTAAGATCGCTGTTCCGGTTAGTTTTCTTTTTCTAGTAATTGTTCTCGCCGTTGTAACATGGCTCATCATACATAGGAAAGAACACGTGAGTAGAAACGATGCAGGGGATTCTTCGTCACCTATAGGGCATCGAAACATTACCTATTACGAGCTTGTAACCGCAACCAAACATTTCAGTGAGTTAAACCTAATAGGAAAAGGAAACTCCGGGATGGTTTACAAGGGTACCTTAAACGACGATACAATCGTTGCTATCAAAGTATTCAATATGTTAAGAGAAGACACCATTAAAAACTTTGATGCAGAATGTGAAGTCTTGAGCAATGTTAGACACCGAAACCTTGTCAAAATAATCTCGGTTTGTTCTAACATGGATTTCAAAGCTATGATACTAGAGTTCATGCCTAATGGAAGCTTAGACGAGTGGTTGCATTCGCCTATCAAGTGTTTGACGTTACGACAAAGAGTGAGTATTTTGGTTGATACTGCTCATGCTGTAGCGTACCTTCATCACGATTATACGACTACGATTGTGCATTGTGATATTAAGCCAAATAATGTTCTTTTGGATGATGATATGACTGCCCATGTAGCAGATTTTGGAATCGCTAAGATATTTGCTCAAGATCAAAATGTAGCACAGACCATGACTCTAGGGACAATCGGGTATATTGCCCCGGGTAAGAATTTCGTTTTTCTTGATTATGAATATACCAATCCCTTCATTGTGTAGGTTCTTTATTTTCACGCAGCGTAATTAGTCCTTTAACTTGATCTTATCTTTTGCTTCAACAGAGTATGGGGTAGATGGCAAGATATCTACAAAGAATGATGTGTACAGTTTTGGGATTTTGTTGCTAGAAACCTTCACAGGGAAAAGACCAACAGACCCTTTGTTTGTAGAAGGAGACTTAGACCTGCAAAAATGGGTAACGAGGTCGTTTCCGGACGCTCTGACAGACGTGTTGGACACAAAACTCCGTAACGATGTGTGTCATAGTAGAGAAGCCATTAACACAGACAGGAAAAACAAGAGGGATAAAGCTTTGAGTTCAATCATAAATGTTGGTTTGATGTGTTTGAAAGAATCACCAGAGGAAAGAGTTACAATGAGAGAAGTAGTTTTGCAGCTAAAGAAATTCCATATGGAAATGAAAGATAGTGATGAGAAATAGGCAGCATATGAAATGCACGTTGTAAATAATAGGACTATATGTATTTTTGAACATTTATCTTCTCTTTTCTTCCCCCCAAAGGATTAATACAAGGTTTTTTTTTTCGCAACACGGCTGCACAGTTGATCTACTTGTTATCGACACACATGTCGATGCACCACTTCCCGCACTGTCGATCCCGATTCGACTTTAGCAGGGTCGCATGTTGCCCCATACATTCGACCTTCACAAGGTCAATTCTACCGTGATGTACTGGTAGTGTGATATACATGCTAAAATCGTTGCGGTACAAATAAATACCTTTACTTCCGACACCACATATGTATTGTTTTTTAGTTTCGCCACATCACTAACATTACTCATTAGTGACACCGTCAATGTCATTGGGGTTAGTTTCGAAAAATAACATTTATGTAAGTATAATGTCAATGGCGGCGATATTTTTAAAAGTAACGTCGGTGTCACCGACTATTTTTGAAAAGTTGAACGTTACGGCGAAAAATAAGAAAGACGGCTCTATTGACACCACGGTTTTACTCCTGGCACTTAAAAAATTAAATTGAACACCACTATTATTTTTATGCAAAACACTGACGACGTTTTTCGATATTAAAGTCACTGACACTGACGTTGGTTTTCGATAACAACGTCAGTTGGCACTGACGTTATAGTTATAAATGTGTCATGTGTGAAAAACGTTAGTTCACCGATGTTATTATCAACTAGGCAGTTAGTGCAATGAGGTTCTTAGTGTGGTGCCGAAAATGAAAAAAAGAAATACATGCGTGATCCCGGGAAAAAAAAATAAAAAAAATGCCGATGATAAATACGATAGAAGTCACCACAAGAAACAGACAGGGCCGGCCCAACACTGAGGCGGTCGAGACGCTGGTTTTAGGCTCAAACGGTGCCTTGGGGGCCCAATTTTTTTTGTTGTATAGATCCAATCCGATCCAACCTAATTTAATGTGTTAAATTTCTTTTATTTGAATCGATAAAAGCCCAAAAAAATTTCCTCGAAAAAATTACAGGGCCGGCGAAACAGATTTCGAACGGGCCAGCTCTCTTTAACCTCCATAATGGGCCCATCAACACAATTAGAAAAAAACAAAAAAAACCGACGACATAATTCTTTACCCGCTTTCCTCCCGCCTCCAGCCGCTTCTGCTATTCTACGGCAAAATCGACAGCATCAGGTTCGAGCTATGATTACGCCAATTCCGCTTTCAGTCATTCTTCGTATCATCCTCTGTTGGGTTTTAGGTAATTAGTTTGCAGGCTGAAGTATTTTTTATTTTTATTTTTTATCTGTGCTTTCTTCATCTTCCTTTGGTCAGCTCCATTTCCTTAATTATTATGGTGATTATTTTAGTTCTCCTATTGAGTTTGTCTCTTATATTCCACGACTTGGTTTCACTGTTTGTTGGTGGTGTGTGTTTGGTTTGTTTGACCTTTTCTCTGCACATTAGCTAAATAATAGGACTGATCAGGTGTTGTTTGTTATTTCTCCTACATTTACGGGTAGTGCTTGGTCTCCACTTTGGAGATTTTGTAGGGATTTCAGTTATTCCTCTTTCTTGTATTTTGCTATTTAAAGCTTCAGTTGCTATCAAATAAATGCAGAGTTTTCGTTTTGATTCTATTACTCCAATTGTTAAATACTTGCAACAATTGGTAGCAGAGCCTACTCACTAGGGTCTGTTTGAAAGAAAATCAAAAGAAAAATGGCGAAAGTAGCTATAACAATGGGAAATTTGTTCAACCGGCAATACCAAAGTTTGATTTGCTACTATGAGCATTGGGCAAAGCTCATGGAGAATTTCTGCGTTCAAAGGAGTAATCGGAATTTGGTGGACGAGGAATCACTCAAATTCCTCGCAGAACGCAGCATGAGATGCACAGTGAAAGAAATTGAGAGAGAAGGTCGAAGGATAGAAAGGTCAAAAATTATCTCTATCAATCTATTGACAGAGAAATCATGGACACCATCTCGAGCGATGATACCTCAAGCGGATATGGGATTCAATGGCCCAAAAATTCAAAGGATCCACCAGAGTGAAGAGAGCTCGACTTCAAACTCTTAAGACCGAGTTTGAAATGTTGAGAATGAAGGAAGGTGAATCGGTGAATGGGTATTTTGGGAGAGCATTGATTATAGCCAAAAATATGAAGGCTTGTGGTGAGAAGATTCATGAGAAAGACATCACAAACAAAAATCTTGAGATCACTCACCCAAAATTCAACTATGTGGTGTGCTCAATTGAAGAATCCAACAATGTTGACACATTGACGTGGATGAACTTCAAAGTAGTCTTCGATTCATGAACTCGAGAATGAAAAATGTTGTAGAGGAAGAACAAGTTAAGAAAATATCCAGTGATGACAGAGGCGGAGGAAGAGGAAATTTGAGAGGAGGTCGTGGGTGGTAGAGGAAGGGCGGCATAACTGTGGATAAAGCTCTTTGTGGAATGCTATAAGTGTCACAACCTTGGACACTTCGGATATGAGTGTCCCACCTGGGAAAAGGGTGCTAACTATGCCGATGTTGAAAGAAATCACGAGGATGATATGCTTCTTACGGCACATGTAGTAACTCAACAATTCACAAAGGGAGGAGGTATGGTTTACGGACTCAATTTGCTCAAATCATATGACAGAAATAAATCTTGGTTTGGCCAGGGTCAATTGAATGAGACTCGGACATTGCGTGAAGTTAGGCAACAATCACGAGAATGGAGGTTTTAGGAAAAGGAATCATAAACTGGAAATTGATGGGACAAAACATACCATCAACAATGTCTACTTTGTACCGTAATTGAAAAACAATCGCTAAGTATTGGCCAATTCCAGGAGAAAGGTCGACAATTCTCATAAAGAATAAGCTCGCAAAATCTATCATCGGACAGCGGGTCGCGATACTCAGAGTAAAATGACAAACAAACAAGATGTTTGTCTTCTTTGGCAAAGATACAACAAGAATCAACCTGCTTCAATGCTAAATCTGAAGCATTAGGGGAACTATGGCACAAGAGGTTTGGACACATAAACAATCAGAATCTGAAGAAACTACAAAGGTGGGTACTAGGGATGCCAGAAATCAACACACCATCTAAAGTCTGTCAAGCATGTTTGAAGGGAAAGCAGCATAGGGTGACCATTCCAAGAAAGAGCAAGTGGAGAGCTGACAAACCTCTACAACTGGTTCACTCTGACATTTGTGGCCCTATTAGTCCCACATCCCACAAAGAATAAAAGGTATGTTTTGACCTTTATTGATGATTTCTCTAAAGCTTTGGGTTTACTTACTACATACAAAGGATGAAGCCTTTTCTATGTTTAAACAATTCAAAATAAGTGTAGAAAAGGAATGTGGTTTGCCTATTTGTGGACTAAGAACTGACAGGGGAGGAGAGTTCACCTCAAAGGAATTCTACGAGTTTTGTGCACCAATGGTATAAAGCGCCAATTAACTGTGAGCCTATACTCCCCAACAAAATGGGGTGGCGAACGCAAAACAGTCCATTTTGAACATGGTCAGTGTGTGCTTGAAGACAAGAGGATGCCTAAAATTTTTCGGCCGAAGGCGTAAAATGGGCTGCCGTGTGTTGAAACAGATCCCCATCGCAGCAAGATGAAAGACAAAACCCCTGAGGAATGTTGGAATGGCAGGAAGCCTAATGTTGATTATCTCAGAGTGTTTGGATGTGTTGGTAATGTTCATGTGCCAGATGCAAAGAGGCAGAAGCTAGATGCAAGGAGTCAGAAATGCATATTCCTTGGCTCTGATGATTTAATCCAAGGGATACAAGATGTATAACCCAACTACCAAGCAGATAATTGTAAGTAAAGATGTTGTTTTTGAAGAAAGTGAGTGTTGGGATTGGGGAGGAATGATGCGAAATCGAAGTGACTCACTTATGCAGGAAGATGAGGAAAGTGACTTGGAATATTCAAGTGATGAGGAAGAAGGAATTGATGCTCCCGATGATGATGCGCAAACCGATCAGAAACACCCATCCGAGACCACACCACAAGGTGATCAAACTCGATATTCAAAGTACCAATGATGAAACACATCATTTGGTTGAAAGAAGAGTGAGAGAAGAGCTCCAGGCTATTTACAAGATTATATACTTGGAGAAGGTCTATCGATGAGGAAACAAGACAAAATCTAGTTATGTTTATCTCCTCCGATGATCCAACAAGTTTTGAGGGAAGTCGCAATCATCAAAAATGGATAGATGCAATGAACTTGGAGATGGAGTCCATTGTTAAAAACCGGACATGGCAACTAGTTGAAGCACACTGCGAGGCAAAGGTCATTGGAGTTAAGTGGATATCTGAGACAAAATTGAATGTAAATGGTGAAGTGGACAAGTGTAAGGCAAGACTTGTTGCCAAGGGTATGCACAAGAGAAAGGAATTGACTACAATGAAGTGTTTGCACCAAGAGCTAGATGGGACACAATCGAACTCTTATGGCTTTGGCAACTAAGAATGGATGGATACTCCATCAATTGGATGTAAAAGTGCCTTCTTGTATGGAGAATTACAAGAAGATGTCTATGTTGCTCAACCTCGCGGTATGAAAAACAAGGAGAAGAGGCTAAAGTGTACAAATTGAAAAAGGCTTTATATGGTTTGAAACAAGCCCCAGGGGCATGGTTCAAATGAGAATTGAAGGTTACTTTTAAGCCAGGGCTTTGAAAAAGCAAATTTATGAACATACTTTGTTTGTCAAAAGGGAAGGCAAAACAGCAGTCTCATTGTAAGCATATATGTTGATGACCTTGTCTTTACAGGTAACAACTCTGACATGCTAAATTCATTCAAGAACTCCATGAAGAATGAATTTGAAATGACTGATTTGGGTGTCATGAGTTATTTCTTGGGAGTGGAAGTACAACAAACTGCTAGAGGTATTCACATCTGTCAAAGAAAATATGCAGAGGAAATTCTGGAAAAATTTGGAATGAAGGACTGTAATCCTGTCAAAAATCCTTTAGTACCTGGAAACAAGTTGACTAAAGATGAGGAGGGCAAGAAGGTTGATTCAACTCATTATAAACAGCTAATTGGAAGCTTGATGTACCTAACTGCTACTAGACCTGACTTAATGTATAGTGTCTGTTTGTTAAGTAGATTCATGGCCAATCCAATGGAATCTCATATGATGGCTGCAAAAAGGGTGCTCAGATATTTGAAAGGAACTACTGGACTAGGAATTATGTACAAGGTTGGATGTCCTGATGATTTACTAGCATACACTGATAGTGACTATGCTGGGGACACTGATGAATTTAAGAGCACTTCTGGATATGTGTTCTTACTAAGTAAAGGGGCTGTGGCATGGTCATCTAAGAAACAATCAGTGGTCACATTGTCAACAACTGAAGCAGAATTTATTGCTGCTGCTGCCTGTGCTTGCCAAAGTGTTTGGATGTTGAATATTTTGAAACAAATAGGTGAAACTCAAGCTGACTCCATTACTATACTATGTGATAACTCTTCCACTATTCAGCTTGCTAAGCATCCAGTGTTCCATGGAAAAAGCAAACACATTGCAATCAGATTTCATTTTCTGAGGAATCTCACCAAGGAAGGCACAATTAAGATCACACACTGTGGTACAAGAGAACAAATTGCTGATATGTTTACTAAGCCTTTAAGGCTGGAAGTTTTTGAAAGATTCAGAGCTGCACTTGGAATGAAGATGGCTACGGATGTAAACTGAAATGCAATATGCATTTTAGTTTAGGGGAGGATTTGTTTGGTTTGTTTGACCTTTTCTCTGCACATTAGCTAAATAATAGGACTGATCAGGTGTTGTTTGTTATTTCTCCTACATTTACGGGTAGTGCTTGGTCTCCACTTTGGAGATTTTGTAGGGATTTCAGTTATTCCTCTTTCTTGTATTTTGCTATTTAAAGCTTCAGTTGCTATCAAATAAATGCAGAGTTTTCGTTTTGATTCTATTACTCCAATTGTTAAATACTTGCAACAGTGTGTCGATGAACAATGGGCATATTTGCTGTTTAATTTTTGAGTATTTAATTTTACTGTTTATTCTTGTTTAGCTGTTCAAGCTTATGAGCCACAAAATACATCAAAATTAAAGGTGTTCATGCATGATTACTGCAATTCCAGTGGTCATTAGAATTGTTCTTCTGATTTTTTCCCTCCTTGTTAGTTGAAAAATGTGGGTAAAAGTCTGTTATAATTAGCTATCTTGTTGTGCACCTCTGTTGAGTAAAATACTGTATGTTCTTGTGGTTATTTAGACCTCGAAAAAGCTCCAGGCTATTAAGAATTTTGTTAACAAAAAAAATCATGGACTCTAATTTGAATTATTCCACAGAATGTTCTTCGTGTCAAAATCGAAAATAAATACACGCTAGGGAAAGATTTTGTGTCTATTAGGATTTGTATCTATACTAATTCTATTATTCTAGTGCAAAGTTATCTATATTTCGCTGGTTAGAATAACTTCGGTGCTTAGATTTCACGGATAGGTCATATGTAATCAAATGTTAACAATCTCTCTGTTTTGTTTTGTTTTGTTTTTGGGGTGTGTCAGAATAAGCTGTTTATGCAAGTCATGAATAAATTTCATGTTATTGTACTAATTCAGATTGTTGACCTTCTAGGTTTCAAGCACAATCAATTTGTTGGATTTATGCATTGAGCTTGGGTAAACATTCTAAACAGTAATTTCAAGCTGATGTACATCTGAGTACTTCTACGTTGCAGCCTCTTTTTCCCCTTAATCAGAGAAGAAATAAAGTACATAGAAATTAGGTGATTGTTAGAGCACATCTTTAACTTTAAGGTTTTGAAATGGAGGCCCAAATATCGTGTCTTGGGTGTTCTTCGACTCCCGGTCTATGCCCCAAAACGCGTATTAGTCAAACACTGCCCACCTCAGTATCTCCTTTTTCTTCACTAAAGATTCGAGCAACAAAAAGCACTGCTTTCAAAACTAGATTCTGTGTTTATTCTTGTACATTTTCTACCAACCCGAGATTGAAGAGCACCGGTTGTATAGACAATTTACAGAAGGAAATCGTTGAAGATTCTCCAGATGAATCATATCCCAAAGTTAGGAGGAAAAAGTTGGCTGTTTTTGTATCCGGTGGAGGTTCAAACTTCAAATCTCTTCACGAGGGCTCTGTCAACGGACTTGTTCATGGAGATATTTCTGTCCTTGTTACCAACAAGCCAGGTATAATTGGACATCGTACTATGATTTGTTGCGTGTTTTGTCATCTACAAGTGCCTGTTGTCGGAACTCAATCCTAATCGAATAATCTTCTTAGATTTGTTTAACTTTTTTGCTTTTGTTGTTGCATCTGTCCATTTGTTGTTCAAATGAAAATATATTGCAAATACTAGATAAAACGTATTTCCCCATTACTACGAAATCCGAGAATTTTATTTTATCAGGGGAAATATTCGCTTCTTGTCTGTTGCTGGAGTTGTTCAACTCACCTCGTTTTTTGTTTTGCGTAAATCGCATCTTATACATCCTCTTGTAATCGTGTGTGCAACAGACTCTGGAGGTGCAGAGTTTGCGAGAGATAAGGGCATTCCTGTCATTCTATTTCCCAAAGTAAAAGATGGGGCTGGCTTATCTTCAAAAGACCTCGTGGCTGCGCTCAAGTTGGTATTTTTTTTTTTCAAGAAGTGTCCATTGTATCTTTTGGCCTCATATGTTTTCATTCACCCCACCAAAAGAGATCTCGTATTCGGGCCTTAACTTTTTTTAATTGGAGAAAATACTATGTGCATAAAGGCAAAAATGCCTTATATTTTGGGGCGGAGCCCGGAGGTAGTAATTGAGAGGGAAAATAGAATATAAGGTGGTCGTGTATGTGCACGTGTGTGTTTTACTTATTGTAATCTCGGTTTGTCTTATTATTTGCAGAGCTTATGAGATTGACTTCATTCTATTAGCTGGATACTTAAAGCGAATACCACTTGAGCTGATTAAAGCTTATCCAAGATCTATATGGAATATTCACCCTTCACTTCTTCCGGCATTTGGTGGCAAAGGATACTACGGTATGAAGGTGCATCAAGCCGTCGTTGCTTCTGGAGCAAGGTATTATTTTTCTACCCAGTTCCGTAACTTAACCAACCATACGATGAATAAGATCTAGTATGGTCAAGTTCTTTGTCTCTGCGTAGTCGTGGAATCTTGATTAGAATATGCGTTTGGTCCATTGCTATGTGTTTTATTGGCATAATCAATCATATAACCTATAATGCACGAATGCTATTGTCTGGTAGTGTGTCCCTTGTTCAATATGTATCCGACACAGATACGCATTGGATACTTAGGATCGGAGGGCATATTTCTATTTTTAAAAAGTTGGATACATAATTTGGATATGCTTATTTTTGTAACTCGTTGTGTGAAATGAAGAATCATGTTGAAAATTGAGTAAACCTAAAAACCACAACATAATTAATGAAAAGTTATCCAAAATGTGATGAAAAACTACTTAAAAATGAAGGGAACACCGATGATTGTTTTATTTTATGTGTTTTAATATTTACTATTTTGTCCATATAATTTTATTATGTACAATTAAATCCTCACAGTTTTAATATAAACTCATGTGCCTTCCGATTCTGCATCCTATTATTTTGAAAATCTAACACCCATGTATCATGTATCCACGTATCTGCACTGTGCAACATAGACCATAACTGTCATTAGTATGTATTGGCATTATGCAATAGGGGATGGGGGTGCATTGGTGCTTACAGAAGATCCGTATTTATGCGTTCTTGTTCTACCGGCAACTTGTAGTGCACAATCCTAAACCTTGTTGCAGTATTTACATTTGGCTTGAGAACATCATATAATATATTTTCATGCTTTTCGTGTTTCGTGTAGATACTCTGGCGCAACGATCCATTTTGTTGATGAGGAATACGATACAGGGCGAATCCTTGCACAGAGGATTGTACCTGTGAATGCTAACGACAAAGCAGAGGATTTAGCTGCAAGGGTTCTCCGCGAGGTACTCTCATAAATATTGTTGTGAATTGGAATTGTTTTTTACTTCACTATATGTGTATATATATGCTTTGCCTTAAGTTTTAGGGATAAAGACACTTTTGTTTCACAATTTTGCGTTTGTATCCCAATGTTTAATCTTGACACTTTTACCCCCTCATCATGCTATGTTTTTTCCCATTGCAAGTCCAAAGTCACACGTGTCCATAATCTTCCAATGAAGGTACTACATTATCTAGCCAATAAAAACTTGCACATGGCAAAAATGGAATGGAAAGGTTAAAAAATAATGCGTAGTTGTGGGGTAAAAGTGTTGCAATGAAACATAGGGGGTAGAAATGCGAAAATCGTGAAACCAAAGGGGACCAAAAGTGTCGTGATCCCAAAATTTTAGTTTGATGATTTTTTTGTTTATTGGACTTGAATGTGTGTACAGGAGCACAAGCTGTATGTGGAAGTTGCTAATGCATTATGTGAAGAGAGGATTTTTTGGCGAGAAGACGGTGTCCCTATTATCCAAAGCAAGGAAAATCCCAATCATTATGTGTAACAATAATGTCTCTCCACACTTCTTCAGAGGATTAAGTTGCTTCCGGTTTTTTGGCCTGTTTTCCGTGTGCAAAAAGCGCACAGGCTTCTTTTTCTGAAATAATGTCAGGAATTTAATCACAGGTTTCTTCGACGCAGATGATGCTATAGTTCGTAGAATCAGGACATTTAGTGGCACTGGCACCACACTTCCTTTTGCAGACTGGTTTTTGATTAGTTTTAGAATCATTTCTATGGCACCACATCTGGCTAGCTGATTTCATCTTAGTTAAGGTTTGACTTTTGTCAGATGCGGTGCCACAGAGTCGATTTTCAACATAAGGAGAATCGACTCTCGGTGCATCCGGTAGGTGCACATTTATTAGATTTTTGGGGTGACATTTGTTTAGTTTTTTTTTTTTTTTTTTTTTTTTTTTTTTTTTTTTTTTTTTTTTTTTTTTGTGAGAATCATTGGGGTGACATTAGTAGTATTTCTGTGGTGCTATTAAAGACGCCGTAAAAATAAAAAAACACATTTCAGTTTTACCTGTAACTTGACTTAATGAAGGTGATGAAATGACTTCAGTTTCTTCTTTCATTTTGTATTTTATTGTTACCGCAGAAAATACTCGGGTTGGTGTTTTTAAAGGTTGAGTAAGGTACGTATTTGATTTTTCAAAACTCGTAGGGTAAAATAGTATGAATATTTTACCTGTCATAGTAACTGCTCTATGCATTATACAGCATGTTATTCAAACCAAACCGATATAGAATGATTTGATGTTGGCTTTTTCTTAGTTAACGCTGAGTAACCGAACCGAAACAAATCGATATACTATAATGTAATGAAAATAATGAAGGAGAAGGAATGAAAATGAGCAAAGCACACCGCCCACCTCACCCCACCTACCACTTTACCTTACAGCAGTTGCACTCTCGTTCTACTCTATCTTAACCCCCCACCCTACATCTCCACACACCTCGCGCCCCATCCTCTAACCTACCCTCTCACCTCTACCCTTCCACATGCCCTTACCTTATTCTGTCCCCACCCTACCTTACACCGACCCAACCCTATTCTAAACCCCAACTTTACACCACTTCAACCTGCTCTTATACCATGCACCTCCCCTCCGTCTCACCCTCACGCAACCTTACCTTACCCCCTTACCTTACCCGGCCCGGCCCGACCTACACCATCATACCCAACCACCTCATCCTCACTCACCATGCCATACACTCTCACCTCTATCACACCCTACTCCGTCCTTACCCATCTTTACCCCACTTTGTTTCGCTACACCTACCCTGCCCCATCCTGCCATCTCACATTTATTCCATTCTTAGTGTACCTCATGCATCACCTCATTCCCATCACTCATCACAATAGGATATGTTGTTTATTACAAATCTAATCTATTTCATTACGTCAGATGTGAAGCATAATAATGAAATGTTTTTATTCAGTTATATATGTAGTATATTACTATATTTTATTTCATTGTAAAATAATAAATAAATAAATAAGAAAGCCAAGTGACGTCGTTATGGATGATCGTATCTTTTGTGTTGTGTTTAATCCTTTCTCGACGCCCCCGCTCCACTTTCTGACTATCTCCGGCTGAAGCTAGAGCTTTCTCCGCCGTCAACTTGCATCTCAGCCTTTTCATCACTCTTAGGTACGTCTTTTGTTCAAATTAAGCTTTTATCTTCAATCATTCTCAGCTGGATTGTGCTTAATCTTTCTCATTTCATACCGCAAGTAATCCTTCATCTAAACTATGTGTAGCTTCACTCTATTTGAGAATTCTGTATTACTTTAATTCCTGTTGAATCATGTTTCTATCTCCTATTTTAAATTTTTCTTGAAATCAGACGGTGGACGATTGATTGGTTTATCTCGAAATCGCATTTTATTTTACTACCGTTTTCCAGTTATGAATGTTTTTTGTTTTTGAATGGCCATTAAACTGTTCCTCACTTCATAAACATAGCTCAATGTTTAAAATTTAACTGAATCTGGACGAAATTGCAGATGGGAAGAAGTTTCAGAATCATTTTTGTCTGAGCAAATACTCTTCTTTAAGCTTTAAACAGCTGCAGATTACATGGAGGGCCAAGAGGAATCACACGATACTGTAATCAAAGTACGCTTCCTTCAATCAGTCGCTCAAAGTTTAGTTTAGTAACTTTAGTTTTGCTTTCCTGTGCTATTTTTTTTTTTGTTCTTTGTTTTTCTTTTAAGAGGTGAAAAGGACACATTTTGTGCTATTAGTGAGTTATGATGAATCATGTAAATGAATGAGCTGTGCTGTTCCAATTTAGTATTCATTTTATTGTACACTTTGGGAATGTTCTGTTTATAATGATTGTTTTGTAAGTTTATGAGAAGTTATTGGTGAATTTCGTGAGTAATGAAGTCTATTTGGTAAAGGGTACAATGTGAAATCGCGAATATGCTTCAGTACTACTAAGGGAGTCCCGAGCCACTCATATTATCCGGTGTAGCAAACTGTATATTGTGTGCTAACCCAACCCCACCCCACCCCACCGAAACCCCCACCCTCCCTCAGAACACTGTGTTTCTTGTTAAGAGTTGACTTCAAATTTTCTTACCCCTCTCACCCCTTGAAGCTTATTTGTGGTGTTTTTATTTGTAGGCACAGTGGGATGGTAAATTTAAGGCCTTTTTCATTTTTTTTTGTTTTCTCTGGCATTTGTATGTTGTTTAGCATGGTTATGAGTAATTTTAGTTTGTTCTATACGTTGATCTTCTTTATAGGTGTTTCTAGACAATGCTCATTTTTCTTGTATTGCTCCTTGTTCCAGCTGATTACTTTACATCATCATTGGGTGTTTTTGTTCTTACATTGCTGACCTACCGTAATGCACTTTTTCTGTTATTAGGGAACTCCGAAACTTGCTGGTACTGTTAACTGGGGTACAGCAACTGTAATCGGAATATTTGCTGGAATGTTGTATGGAGGGAGCAAGGAAGGTGCTGCTTCTGCTGTAAGTACCGCATTCTTTTTCAGAGTATTATACCGCATTTTCGCTTCCAATGCATCGTATTTTGTCTAGTTCGTAATGGAGCTACATCTGATTAAGAAACGAGATTGGAGCTCTCGTTTGAATACTTGATGTTTTGCCCCAACTATCATATGCTGAGTATACAAGTGATGCATCTTAGTTTTTTTTTTAACGATGGGATAAAGACACTTTTGATTCCATTTGGTTCATGGATTTTGCTATCTTAGCCTCAATATATAAATTGGACAAACTTAACCGTCGTCTATGCATATTTTATAATTTCAGTCCAGGGTGCAACATGTCTATGTTTTTAATCACTACAAGATATGAAACCGTATCCCTTCTTCCTTCTCTCAAGGTTGCTACCATCTGCCACTGCCACTGCCACTGCCTGCCTCCCCCCCTCAACCTCCTCTTAATCACCCACACCCCACCTCTCTCTAGACTACCCCCCCTCCTCCCCCTGGCTCCGGTAGTTCCCTCCTTGCTTATTGTACACTATTTTATCGATAAATCGGCTGCAAGAATTTCCTTCTTCTAAATAATTCATTAAAAGGAAGGATTACCTGTCTTTTGTTTCAGAGTAAAGACGCGGAAGTGATGCTGAAGCTTGGTGCAACAGCAGATAAACGTGAGCAACATAGATTAATGAGAGATGCTATGGAGAAAAGATTTCTCCAAATCACTCGTGGTTCAATAGTCGGTGGTGTTCGGCTTGGGATGTTCACAGCTGCATTCTGCGGCCTACAGAATTTACTTGCTGAACAACGCGGTGTGCACGACGTTTACAATATTGTTGCTGCTGGTTCTGCTACTGCTGCAACTTTTGGTTTAGTATGTAAGTAGCTTCTTTTGATGCGTATATGCATTTCTACTTGGAAATTCTGCACCCTACTCCTCCTCTCAATAAGGAGTAGGGTGTAAATGAGTCGAGTTGATACTTACTAGGGCTCAAGCTTGACTTGACTAAAAAAAACTCGGGCTCGTAACTCGACTCGAGCTTGAACTCGAAAAATACTGAATCGAGTTAATCACTTTTGCGAGTTGAGTAGCTCGCGATTAGCTTAGCTCACTCACTAACGGTAATAAGGAGTCTCTGCAATTGAATTTCCCATTCGATCTTCGACTTTGCATTTGTAGTGCCTGGATCATTGGCATGGCGTTTAAGGAATGTGATGGCGGGATCAATTCTTGGTGCAACATTATGCTTCCCACTTGGTAATGATTTTTTTTGCATCATTACATGGTATCATGACTATTATCCTTTTTATAATCTTGACAATAGAGTTGCAAAAGCATACATATTACACATCCAGACACAAGAATTTACATTATATGTCGTTGATCGTTTTGATATAAATATACGTGTGATCTTGGGAACTGCGTCCCGGCAGAACTTGGGATTGTTATGCAAATGTTCTTTCTTTATTGTGATTGGCTGGTAAAAATGATAAATACATTGCAGGTTGGCTTCAACTTAAACTCATTGAGAAAGCGAATGAAGGTAGACCGACTGATACCGCAGAAGCCAAAGGCGGTGGTGGTGTCGGCGCTGCAATTGAAAGGCTTGAAGGGAAATTAACCAAATAGGGACACTACTGCAAGTAGTATATAATGTTTAGCAACCTTTTGCTCAGGTGGCGAAGTACGATGTCGGGAAAATGATACATGCACAACTTCACAGACATAATTTTTGCACAAAATTTATATCTGACATCCGTTGCGGGTTTCATTTAGCTGTGTAAAGTTGCGCCTTTTGAGTTTGTGCATGTATATGACGTCGAATGTCATGTCTTTCGTGTGCCTAGGAGTTGTAGGTGAGCTGATCCCCTCCTGTGAGTTGTGTTTTGTGATTCATCTCGTGGCAGTCATAAAATAAGCTTATTTTTCACGGGATTTCTTTCACGGGTGGGGATTCAGAGTCGAGTAGGTTTAAGCCTTCCGGTTTTTCCCCTGTTTTTGTGTGATCTTTGGTTTTGGATGGTTTGTTTACAAATACAGCTTTTATGAGCATTTTTCTGCATGATTTTAGATGAAATATGTCCAGGAGTATAAAAAGTTGTATTCTTTATAGACAATAGACAATGTAAATGATCTTAATCGAATTGAGCATATTTCGAATTTAAACGAACTCAAGTTCAAGCACAAATTGATTATCAGCATTTTCGAATTTGAGCTAAATTCAAAGTATAAAAAATAAATCAAGAATACGTAATTAAAGTTGCACATAATTTTCTTACACGTACTCTCAAGTTTACGCTAAACTAATCGAGCATACCTATGTTTGTGAGCTAAACTAATCGAGCATACAAATGTTTGAGACTAATTCATTTTACATTCAGGTTCGATATCAAACCAAATTGTTCGAGCGAAAAGTTGAATCGAATTCAAATTACTCATGAACTGTTCGATTCGTTTATGCCTGTGTGATGTGAATATGCGTATAGGGCCCTTGTTAGAATGGGCCTGTATAATTACAACCCAATGCAATAGTGTCAGCCTTATCTCCTTCGTTTATAAACCCTTCTCAACCGTCCACCTCCGCTGTCTGATTTTCGAGGCTGAAGCTAGGGTTTCTCCGCCGCGCAAGTTCCATCTCAGCCTCTCCTTCAGTCTAAGGTATGTATTTTTTTCAATATGAACCTATCAGCTTCAATTATTCTCATCTGAATTTCATTTCTCATTTCATTGAGTAATCTAAATCTGTGTAATACCTTCACTCTGTTTGAGATTTGTGGTTTTTTTTCTTTTCTTTTTTCTTTTTCCATTTCCCTTTGTGAATGGTTTTGAATGAGCACTGAATTACGGCACGTAGCAAAGTTGATCTAATTTTGCTGTCTGTTTTCTGCACGAAGCAACGTGGATTAAAATCGTATTGTAACATTTTGGTTATAGCTAAGACTGGAATGAACTAAGATTAGCATATATTTGCTTTTGAAATCTGGTACCTATGTATCTAGCATTGGAGACATCATTCCGATGTTTATGTTATGGTAAGCTTGTTACCAGTTATTTCCAGTTATTTGATCATATGTTTCAATGGATACCATGTAAGCTCATATTTGCAAGTTGTGTATTTTGTTAGAAAATGAATCCGCGGGATGCATAATCACATCATTGGACTGTAAATCCTTTGTTAATTGATTACGTGGTACAAGTGCTCGTTAAAATGCTATTCCTTTAACAGCTCTCGCTTGAAGCAATTTTGTTGTCTTAGGTCTGTCTTTTCCGCCTTTGATTGGTCTTCATGAAAATGCTTGGTGCTTGACATTGTTCTGGAGTAAACTATGGCTGTGAGGCAGAATGTCATACTGAAACTATCAATCCTGTGGATTTTTTGCTCACTTTTTATTATTAAATTGATAGCCGAGGAGGCAATAAAGTTATGATACATTATTTGTTTAACTTGAGGCTTTAATTTTAGAAACTGTTTTTTTCCGAACTTAATGCAGTGACTGGAAAGTTTGATCTCCGAAGATGTATACTTCACGGCAGAAGATCCAAAAGGACCAGGGAGCTGATCCTACTGAGTTTGAGGAGACTGTTGCCCAGGTGTTTGCATAGCTTTCTAATCAAGTTCTCTTGCCTTTTTTTTTTTGGAACAATTGTAAGAACTTCATTTTGGCACGTATTCGTTCCTGTAAAGGCAATTAAGCGTTGTTCTTTGTTCGTATATTTTGAAGGCTTTGTTTGATTTGGAAAATACGAACCAAGAGCTCAAGAGTGATCTGAAAGACCTCTACATCAATACTGCTGCGTAAGAATTGTATCAGTTCCTTGATCAATCCCAGTCTTTGCTCATTTTATGTCTAATAATAATACCCTTTTATTCTTGTGGTATCTGCAGCCAAATTGATGTTTCTGGTAATCATAAGGCTGTTGTGATCCATGTCCCTTTTAGGCTAAAAAGGCTTTCCATAAGATTCATCTTAGGCTCGTAAGAGAGTTGGAGAAGAAGTTCAGTGGCAAGGTAGAGTTCACACATTTTGGTGCTTTCACGGTTTTACCTCATACAGCTTCCTGTATCCCCGTATACAGACAAAACGTTCCGAACTTCTGAATCATACTTTAATACATCAATCGAAAGTATTAAAAAATACGTTGGCATTAATGTTTCTATATTTTGATTGTTTCAGGATGTTGTTGTTGTTGCCACCAGAAGGATGATCGTCCACCTAAAAAGGGTTCCGCTGTACAAAGGCCTCGCTCTCGTACTCTTACTGCGGTTCATGATGCTGTATTGGAGGACCTTGTGTATCCTGCTGAGATTGTTGGAAAGCGCGTCAGATTCAGACTTGATGGATCCAAAGTTATCAAGGTGATTATTCTTTCTCCAAGTCCTCTGTTACTGGCTCCTCTCCCTAACTAGGGGTGCAACTGAGTTGAGTCAAGTCATTACCCAAGGGGCTCGAGCTCAACTTGACTATCTGGGTCGACTTGACTCAACTTTAAAGACACTAGCTCGAAACTTGACTTGAACTCGATCGACTTGGAAGCTTAGAGTATTTCTTTTTTCGCAACTCATTCAATTTATATATAAAATATATCAAGCATGAACTCGTTTTTTCATAGGTCTTTACAATTTTGTGGTACAAGAAACGATAATTTAATTCATAACTTGTTTGTTTATATATTTGCAGATCTTTTTGGACCCGAAGGCAAGGAATGACACCGAGTACAAGTTGGACACATTTACAGGTGTATACAGAAAGCTTTCAGGAAAGGATGTTGTTTTCGAGTACCCAGTCACTGAAGCCTGAAGAAAGAAAACATTATTTCATATGAGTTATGTTCTTGCTTGCTTTGGTGCCTGTTTGTTGGATAGTTTCAAACTAAGTGTTGAGAATTATTATGTTGGAAATTTTGAATTAGCTGAATGCTTAAAGACGATTTGTACGCTTTTAGTAGTCTGTCAACAAGTTCTTACTTTTATAGCAGTCTGATGTATGAACCAGGATTATCGTGATACGATTTGCATCTTACTGTTTTTATCCTTTGCTCCTTTTTTGGTTGCCTGTTATTAGCAGCCACTAGGTCCTAGAACAATACAGGCCATCTCTTGCCATTCCAAATATGTGGACCAAAACATAGATTTGACTCCGATCATAGATTTGATGAACATGAAAAACGATGTTGTTTTGGTGTTAATACACTAACACCAAAACACACAGTACATCACAGCAAGTGGACACAACATCAAAACAAAATCTTAAAGCCACAAGTTTTCTGCCAAAAAAAACCTTCCTTGATTATTTGAATCAATCAAATTTATACCAGAACTTCTATACAATCCAATTTTCTCTCCCTTATGAAACAGTGTAAAATCAATTAAAAAAAACACTACTAAAAAAAAACACAATCAAAAACAAAATCCAAAAACACACTCCATTACAGGCCTCCTATTTAAAAAAAAAAAAAAATATATATATATATATATATATATATATATATATATATATTTTTTTTTTTTTATCTATTTGCAAAAACATTTCTTCCAGCTATTTTAGTAGTAGTAGTAGTATTCTTCATCATTCCTCTAGCTTCAACATTTATAGCATTCTTCACATTTGAAGCTAACCCTTTAAATTCCTCCAAATTTGCATAGCTTTTTCTAGCGCCGCCACCACCACCACCACCAAATCCGAATCCTCCACCGCTCTGTCTCCTCTCTGATTTTGCCGACTTACTTCCGGCGGCTGTCTTCCCAAACATTCCATCATACTTCCCACTCTTTGATTTCAAAGGCGGTGTTACAGATTTCTCCATCACCGCCGGTAATGGCTTCCGGTTCTCCTTCCTCAACGCCGACGAAAAGTCCGGCACAGATTGTGTCAAAACAGAGGAATTCCCTTTTGTTCTTCTTGGTGGCGTAGTGATCAAATTCAGTGGGAATTTCACTTGTTTCTTATCTGGGCTCAAAGAAATCACCTTTTCTTCTTCAATTATTGGAATCGATTGCTTCAAATGCTTCAATTTCAACAAAGATTCTCTTTTTGCAGCATATTCATTGTATCTTGGCCCTCTTTCGAAAACCTCTGATTTCAGCTCAAAAGTGTGAATTTGATCCGAGTTTTGAGAGAATTGTGAGAGTAATAGTGATTTAGGATCGAGGGTTGTGAATGGATTTGTCATATTGTGGGATTTTCGCAGAGAATCAATGGTCTCCGCCATGTTGAAGCCTGAAAGTGGTGGGTTTTGGAGTTTTAAATGATTTGTGTTTGCAACGGTCCGATAATTAAAGGGTGAGAAAAGCCAGATGATTTCTTTTGGATTGTAACGTTAATATTGGGTGGGTCCTTGTTTATATTTCCCACACACAAAAATAAATAAATAAATAAATACAGCATTTGTATATACAAAAATGTAAAAGATTTTATATATTTGGCTGATTTTTTTTTTTTTTTTTGAGGGTATATTTGGTTGATTTTAAAATTGCATCATAACCTTTCAAATTAAATATATCTGCAACATGCATGTTAGAGTGTTATAAATGGGACTAAATTATTTATAAATTCTAATCATAGCCTTCAAATGAAATTAATCTCAAATGTCCATTAGAAGAATACATTGTTATAATTAAATAGTCTCAATGTCCATTGTTATGTGAATATTTAAAATATTATAATAGCTATTTAAAATTCAACAAAGACATAAATATGAAAATAAAACTAATTCTCGATCATTAAAAAAATTATTTTCCAAGAAACGATCGTAAAAATATGAAAAGGAAAACTAAGATTTGGCTGATCGATGATGGTCGTACCGAATCTTTAACTTTCTTCACAGAATACGATGAAAAAAATAATAAATAGATTGGTAAGTGAATCTTTAAATTTCTTCAGAAATGGTAATTAAATAAATGGTGATGAGGGTTTTCTAAAGAAGAAGAGAAAGCTGTATTTATGGCTTCCGGAGTGTTTTGCCTATATTTATCTGGAGATTAACAACTTTTTTCCACGCAATAAAAAATTAAAGCACTTATCTCCGATTTATTTTTATTATTAGTATGCAATGTTACGAAATGATGAAGAAAGATTGCGACTTGTGGTGGTGACGGTTACATAGGACATTTCAATGGACGAAGATTTACGTTTGAAATAGATTTATTTGGAGAACACGGATAAGGTATAGACTTCTTCTATAACACATACTATCATACTAAGAATACAATTCAAAGTATTATAGATTTCATTACAATAATCCTTATTATAAGGCTCTTTGATCTGCGACGTATCAAAGTCATAATCTAATTACAGTAATCCTTAGATTTAGATTATAAACCGCGCGTGTTAAGTAGCCAATGCATATGTAGCCGATGCTTTAATGCAATGGACAATGTGATTAATTATGTTCTCAATTTTACGGTACAACGTCCAACATTCTGAGCCACTGATAACATTGTATGTTCAGGTCTCAAGCATACATCAATTTGCGGATTTCGCTTCCGTAAATTTTCTCGATTATTTGTACATTGCTATGCATTGTAATTTGTAACCATATATTCAAATAATTCTTTACATGATTATTATAAATATTATCAAATCGCAATTATCTTATTTGTGTTAAGTCAAAAATATTATCTACTCAATCTTACGTATCAATCTTACATATGTTATATTGCAAACTGAATGAATTTCCAAGATTCATTACAAGTTCAGATTGTTTGATTATGACCAGCGTTTAGGTTAGATTAAAAACCCGAGCTAAAGAATGTTTTACCAACACTCATTTGAATCCAATTCACATCATAAAATGTTATAAGAATAGTTTAAATCCAAGAATATACATCTATCTAATGAATTAGACCATACAATAGATACAGTAAATTCTTGAAAAACTGTATTTTGAGGATTAACTTACAGATTTAGGAAATATCACTGGAGCAGAATCTGTGTTTTACAGATTCTCTAAAATTTTCAAAAACTGTATTTTGAGGATTATTATTTGTATATTGCTATGCATTGTAATTTGTAACCATATATGTAACATCCTGACTTTTCATAAAAGGGTAAAATAGTCATTGGGTGTATTTACTACGACCTAATTATTATTTGTCCCATTTGTTTAATTGAAAAGGAATTAATTAAAGGATTTAGCTATTAATTATAAAGGATTTAATTATTGGCTATAAAAAAGAGTTAATCCCCAAATTAATTCATTAGTGTGGGACGCAATTTCTGGAAAAAAGAAGAAGAAGAACGGCAGAGTGGAAGGAGACGAAGAAAAGGAAAGCGAAATAAAAAGAAGAAGCGAGTGTGTGATCAATCCGTTCATCCGATCAGTGTGCGGAGAGAAAGGTGATCAGTGAGGAGACGCAACTTTGGAAAATAACATCTCTCAATTTCGTAAGTTTTCGGTTTATCCTAGTTTTCAGATTATTCGTAGAGTTCGATTCTTGAAAAATTCGTATCTTTTAATCCGTAGCTCTGTTTCGCGACCATGAGTAGTCGAAAAGATCGTCTTGAAGCGTAGAATAATCTAAAAATAGTTTCACAGCAGTAAACCCAGGTAATCTTCAGTTTTACAGGCTTTTTCAGTTTCGGTTTTCTGCAAAGAAATAAGATTTTAGGGTTTCTTGTTGATCACATAGGTTTTGGGGTTGAGGATCAACAGTTGTTGCAGCTGCTTGGTGTGTTGCTTGCGGTTTTTCTGGTAATTAAGGTAAGAGGCTCTTCGTATGATTCCAATTATCGTTTATAAGATTTAGATCAAGTTTTAAGGTGTATAGTTGATAGAAAGATGTGTCTTTTCGTTGATCAATGATCATCGATGCTATTTAGGTTAGAAACGGTTTAGAAATCGCGTTTTGAAGATTTTAGCGTTTCGGGAAAAACCCAGGCAAACGGGCGTTTGCGATCATGCGGCTCAAGCGGGCGTTTACACAAAGCGACGGGCGTTTGAGGATAGACTTTGATTCGAGATGTAGCCATTTTTGACGGACGGGCGTTTGGGGTTAGTGGACGGGCGTTCGATGCCAAACGGGCGTCCATAGGATGTCAAACGGACGTTTGACCTGTTTTACCTTGTTTTTACTGTTTTATCGTTTCAACTTGGTTTCGATCTTCATAATTATGTTATTATTGTTTTAAACCCTTAATTTGTGATACGTGAACATTTCATAAACATAAACAAGCCTGAATCGAGCTTCTGATTCGTTCAGTTAAAACACCGAATGTACTCTTGAAGGGAGTTGAAGTTCGGATCCGTCGGAAGAGCATGATAGGCTTGTGCTTTGGTGAATTAGTATTCATCAATGTACGTGTAATTGCTAGGCTTTATGCGTATGCAGTGGTTCAGGAAGAGAGTAGTATTTGTGAGGAGATTAATTGAAAACACTTAGGTGGTTAGTTAATCATTTTAATAAATACGACTTGACTTGTAAAAGATTAAACAACATGTCTCTCTTGGATAGGCACCGGTCTATATCGCGATGTGTGTGCTACCTCACGAAGGTGGAAGAACCCGTAGAGTCAATAAAACCACAAGTTCGGGTGACTCCACCGAGGGTGTGCGCATACTATCGGAGTTTACCTATTCTAGACTCCGTGGATATTGGTGTGATCCACTAATATGTTGCCAAGAGTGTCCCAAAAGTGGATACGCGTAGTGCCCTTGAGTGCGGTTGTAACATAGATAAGTTAAGTAGAAGCGTTTAGTCAATTCATGTTGATGGACATGAAATGAACCCCAGATTAAGTCGGTCACACATAAATAACTAAACGATTAAATATCTTTTCTTTATAAATCTTAATTGTTGTCATAGCTTCTCACTTTTACTAAGTACTTTGTACTTACCTCCTTTGCATTTTCTTGTATGCATTGTGGGGTGAGAAGACGAACATGTTGAGCGTGTTTACGAGGAGGATTTCGATGACGACGCCTCGTTGAAGATTTATCTTTTTATTTATTCTGTTATTCATTTAATAGACTTTTTAGTACCTTTGGAGTATGCTTTTGGTCTATCAAGACTTGTCGTACGTTTATTTTGGATTTCGTATTTTCCTTTAAATGTAATAAAGTTACATTTCCATCTTTAGTATGGTTAATTTCTATTCATAGTAGCTTTTATGTTTTTACCGAGTCTTTTTAGCTTCCGTTTGCTTTTATTTGATACGACGACGTAGAGGCTTGCGTATAATATTAGATTTATTTAATGCTATACGCGCCGAACGTTTCTCTTCCGGATAAGGGCTCGGTATCCGGGAGCGGGGCGTTACAATATATTCAAATAATTCTTTACATGATTATTATAAATATTATCAAATCGCAATTATCTTATTTGTGTTAATATTATCTACTCAATCTTACGTATCAATCTTACATATGTTATATTGCAAACTGAATGAATTTCCAAGATTCATTACAAGTTCAGATTGTTTGATTATGACCAGCGTTTAGGTTAGATTAGAAACCCGAGCTAAAGAATGTTTTACCAACACTCATTTGAATCCAATTCACATCATAAAATGTTATAAGAATACTTTAAATCCAAGAATATACATCTATCTAATGAATTAGACCATCACATGAGATCTGATAAATTCTTGAAAAACTGTATTTTGAGGATTTCAACTTACAGATTTAGGAAATATCACTGCAGCAGAATATATGTTTTACAGATTCTCTAAAATTTCCTTTACGTCTACTGTATTCATCCATGTTCTGTAAATTTTTCCTTTATATCTACCGCATTATGTAAAATAGAGAATCAGATGCAGAAATTTCTATAAACAAGAAAATTTTATATTCAAAACTGTAAAATAGATAATTCGTTAAGAGAATCTGATGCAAGTGGTCTTACAAGGCGGGTGTAACATAAATCATCTTGGATAGATATTGTGTAAATAAGAAAAATGTATATTTAAAATAAATAATTCGTTAATAGGATCTGATGCAAATACACTTACAACAACGTAAATTACAAGAATTTTTTCTGAACAAACAGAGAACCTGATCATATCCATTGAATTCATCATCTGAATTATAACGCTAATTAGTCAATCAAAGTCGGATTTATTTTACATACAAAATAAGAATTTGTAAAACAATTATACTAACTTTCCTCGTGAATTCGAAATACTTTTTTAGTTTTTTACCTATACAAGTAATAAATACGGGAAAACCAAAATTAAAATAAAATAAAAGTTTTCTTTGTCGGCTTGGCTAGTCAAGTATGGGCATGCAAGAGTGAACGCAATGGAAGCCAACTAGACGCCTATCAACTCTAACAAGGGCAAACAGAAGCTTCTGAGTTTTTAAGGCAAAATAATGGTGCATTTGTGGATGGCTATTTTCGGTTGGGGAAGTTTTTGTTTAGTATCTCTATATATATGCATCGTAATGACGGGATGATTGATCTGGACCACATAGTTTAAATTCAGTTTAAAAATAAAATGTTAAGATTTTGCCACATAGTGCACTCCGCATATGGCGGTCTGTGAGCGTCCTGTCTAAATTTGGGCAGCAGTAAAAAAAAATTTAGACCCTCATGGCCGAAAAAAAAAGAAGAACTAAAATATATATAAATAAAATAAAACAAAAATCTTTGTGTGAGAGATAGTCATGAGTTTGGAAGAAAAAAAAACTTTACCTATTTGACTCTAAATTCCAGTTTAAAAAACAAAAATTATTGTAATTAGCAAGATTCAAAACCGAGCCTCAAGTATACAGTATCTTTAGAAGTCTTAACAATTAATGTAATACATTCATTTTCATCATATAAATACAGTATATATATAATATTAGACCGAAATTTAGAGTAGCCAAATTCATTGATTTCGGGAGGCTCCAGGGCCATGGCCCCGGCTTCTCAGAAGCGCACTGTGAGTGCACCCAATAACCTTCCTTCGGTTGACACCAGTCGAGTGTCATGGTAGCTAAGAGTAAATAGATTGGAAGCCAACTGGACACAATTGAACTCTGACAAATACAAACATAAGACTTCTACGTTTAAAAAGCAAAACTGTAACGACCCAACCTATATTTTACCCAATTATCCGGATCCAAATCGTGCAGCCATGATCCGAAATCGAACTTTCGGTTCACAAAGCCTACTGCTGGAAAATCAAACAACTAAAATCACAATAGTGTAAACAACGAAATATTACATTAATATAGTACTTCCAGGTTCATGCCCTAACTTTTACATCATCAAAAGAATCTCAAAAGACATAATGGACTGTTCACCTTCTTGTAATTAATCCGTAACTTTTTACTTCCACCAACATTCCATTGTGGAAAATCGGGATTATTGCTCTCTCTTCTATGAACATGTCGTTTCACACGTCTTCTTTAACAAGTCTATCTAGAATATCGAGCCAGACACTCTCTTTTCACCTTCTCGATACACTGAACCTCATCTGAAAAATATAATAACTGAATGAGTGAGCACGAATGCCCCGTAAGCAGTGTTTAAGCATCAAGAGGGAACTAAGAAAGTCACTGAGCAAGCTTACTAAGAAAGTCACTGAGCAAGCTTTCAGAGTTCCTTACTGTTAATTGGAAACTACGATATGCATGCTATAAATTTTGTATCACTAATAATGCATGCTATGTGTACTGAAAATATATAATAGAAACTAAAGGATGCAAATGTAATTAAATTATGTACTGAAAACAAAGCTTTCAGCTTAATTGAAATTAATAGTAACTAAACTGAAATGCTAGAATAAAGTAATGTAACTGATACTTTACTAAAAGTCTGTTAATAACGATACGGTTCTAATTTATTTGTGATCCTAGAAAGAACTCTGAAACTATCAGAGGTTGCAGACCGGATTTTTTTGACCAGCTCCGGCATATAAACTGTACTCCTTATTATTAAACCAGGAGCAAGGCCTGATGCCGGGGATTCTCGAGAACTCACTGCATTGAATCTGAAATCTGATTTCTCGCTACTGACCCGAGAGTGAGGAGTATGTCTGGAGAACCGTAACATTATTAAATTATTACTGTATGTATTTATCTGTCTATAGTTCCTTTTATTCTGAAAATTATGCTACTGCAAAGACACCGTTCTTTCCGTAAAATTGTAAAACTTTTTGTTATTACATTTATGTCTAGAAATTTGTTATCTTCTAAAAATCCACATTTTCTAAAATACTACCGATAGCTCTGAAAATTGCCTTTAACTTCTTAAATATAGGATTTACATCCATATTTTTAAAATATCTTTTTAAAAACATATATTTTATTTCAAAATAGTGTTGGTTCACTTCTTTATAAAATTCTTTTAAACTTATATGGTTGGCTAACTATTACACCATCTAACCATTTCATCCATCTTGAAAATATACTTTACATAGATACATACATACATACATATATATATATATATATATATATATATATATATATATATATATATATATATATATATATAAAATACACATAATAACTATCTTCAAACCTTTTCTTTTAATAAAATCCCAAGTCACATAAAAATGTATAATAGTGTGAGTTACTCATAAAACTTATTATGAGTAACTTATTAGTTAGGCCTTATTTGCTTCTTTTGATTCATATAATTCTTGAGCGCTATCATCAATGGCCTCTATTTAATGTAAGACTCATTCTTTGCATCAATAAGAAATTATCAGTTCACTTTCTTTCGTTTACAGGTATCTTTTTGCTTATAGTCCTTCGAGCTTTTCTTGGAAGTATGGCATGGGTTACTTCAGCGCCGTAGCGCCTGGTAATCGAACAATGGCTTGAGGCTACATATTTGGTGAAATTCGGATCAATTAACAGTTAA
This sequence comes from Gentiana macrophylla, assembly GCA_026214975.1. Taxonomy (NCBI): domain Eukaryota; kingdom Viridiplantae; phylum Streptophyta; class Magnoliopsida; order Gentianales; family Gentianaceae; genus Gentiana; species Gentiana macrophylla. The sequence continues at coordinate 45,502 of JAOBSW010001170.1, forward strand.
TTGTTCTGCAATATATATATAGATATGTGTATAGAAAATCATAATACCTGCAGAAACCTAAAGACACTAAAACTGATTGTTTTATTTTTTAATGACCAAAGATTTACAATCATTCTTTTTACATATAGGGAAGTAGATAAATTCTATATAAATATAAACACATTTCATGATGAAGTATTATTTTATTCTAAAGATAAATATAAAATTAAATATAAAGATAAACGTTATCACTTAAAGTCATTTATTTTAAGTGTTGCAACAACTTGATCTCTCTTTTAATGATCATTTTATTTTTTGATATGTGTCCGAAAATGATATATTTACGTAAACTCAAAATGCTAACTGTATATCTCTAATGTTATCTAGTGTTATCTCAGTATTTTTCTATCAATCTTTGTGATTATTCTCCACCTCAACTCTCCACTTGATTCAAGTCTAAAAAACGATTTCATGAAGAGCAAGGTGATTTTGTTTGAGTATTGCTCGAACTGAAGTTTAATTTGCTTATAAAACAAACAAAAAAAACTCGAGTGAGTTCGCATGCTATACTGTAACAACGTCCATATCCCGGATACTGGGTCTTTATCCGAAAAAAAAACGTTCGACACGTGACATTTAGAGTAAACCCTACATCACACGTAAACCTCATGTCATATCAGAAAGCGAGGAAGAAAATAAACAAGCAAGAGACTCGAGAAACTAACACGTAGGAATTTCTATTAACAAACTCAACGGATTACAACTGTTGACAAACTAAAATCACAAAATTTCTACTAATATTTATTACAAATCAACTTGACTAATAAGGGAACCACCGATACATAAGGGAACTCCATAGCTCCATTCCTAAGCTCATTCTCCATGATCGTCCATCCAACTCGTCTTCAAAGTTCATATCTTCTTATTCCAAATAAAGGAGTGAGCCCGTGCACAAGCTTGGTAAGGAGAAAGAAGATCAAAAGAAAGATTCGTGTATGTTGGATGCCTGAAGACATGACATGAATTTATTTCATCCTGTTCACAAACAGCTTAAAGCTTCTATTTGAAACATTAAGAAAACTACTTTTAAAACATAACTTGGATATTTCAAAAAAAAAAAAAAAAAAACATAACTTGGAACATAAGAATTGCCACTTAAAACCATCTTGAATCATGCATAGAAAATACTATTACCTATTATCTACGTTCAGTTCCATCTTGCACGTACTTGTTCGTTTCATTAACTTACCAGATATACTCAGTCGTTTCATTAACTTACCAGATATACTCAGAAGAATATATGTTGCTCTTGGTTGTGATTTTATCATTGGCTTTAGGGGCGGCTAAATAGTAACAAATTGGTCACCCGCCCGCTAAAAAAAATATTACATTGAAATTTTTTTTAGGTACACATTTTATATTTGTACCGACCTCCTTATTTTTATATATTAATCCCTTTTGGCCAGTTACAAACTCTAATCCCCATCCCAATGGCCTACAAGTTACAAACTCTAATCCCCATCCCAATAGCCCACAAATAGGATCATCACACTGTCCAGGAGGAGGTTCATCTTCTTGTTGTTGGCCTATGGAGGATAATTGATCATAGGAGCCAGCTATAGGATCACAATCTTCATATTCATATACTTGGCCTGTGAATAAATCATAGCACATCAACCGGGAATCCACTGTTTGAAGGAGAAGTTTATCTTTTCTCCAAAAAGATAACGGTCTAACAAATCTTGGTAGAGAGCATATTGAATACAGCTTAGTCCAAGATTCAGTATCACCGTATTCTTTCATCACCCATATATCGAATACATGTATGACCGCGGATGTTGCATAAGTAAAAGCTACCAAGGCAATGGTGGATTTGTCAATGGTAAGAAGACGGGTAGCTACTGTCTGATCGTCCTCGTCGTCATAACTCCAGCCACGAGGAAACAACATCTCTTGAAATGACTCAGTAGTCAAGTTGAAAGCAAGTAGTCGATAATTAGGGTCCGACCTCATGATACAATGGATGGATCCATGAGAGAAGACAGAGTCATCAGTCATGCACAAGATAAACTCCCCATCCACGGTCATATAATTGTGGAAGACAAATTCAGACATATTGCCCAATATTCTCCAAGAATTGGTGCTTAGATGGTATACTAATCCTATTTTTTCATACCCCAAATCAACAACGCATACAATTGCAAACACTTTATAATCATTGGTAGCATCATCATATCCAAATCCGATATTCTTGCGTAGCATTCATAGTCTCCTCCAAGGTCGGGGACAGGGAGTTTTCTGAATTCTCTAAGAGCAGGATTCACTAAAGTTATATCAAACCAAATATTGTCTTCCCAACAATTTCCCCTATTTCCTCCATTAACACAAACTATGCCATTGAAATGATCAATAATGGTAGTCGGACCAGAGCGAGGATTACCTGATATCTCAACATCATCATTCGATGATGATGGTGCAGAAGCAGAAAGGGCAAGGGGCTCGTAATCCTCATACCAACAAGTCACAAAGCTCTTATAAATACCAAAGTCATAACGTTTCAGCTTTAAGCCGACTACTTCATCATCCATGGCCTTGGCACGTCGGAGAGCGAGATAGCTGTCCTTGAAAAGGGAACTTTCTATCAGCCCACACCAATCTTTACAAACGCATTTGAATCGGAGAAGCGATCGCACCGGCAGTTTCAATAGGATCTTAAAAATTACATCTTGGGGCAGATCCATCTTCTCACGAAATTCAATAGGATCTTACCTCGTCAATCGCATATGCTAGGAATAAAGAAGAAGAAGATCAGTCGGATTCTGATGGTAAATTGAGGGGACAAAGCGTTGGGTTTAGGTTTACTTATAGAAGAAAGACCAAAATGCCCTTCTAACTAATACTTCCTCTGACCCGCAATATAGAGTTTTTGAAATTTACACACAGTTTATAAAAAATAAATAAATGATTTTTTTTTTAAATTTCAAGATAAAATATTGTATTGGTTTTTGGATGGCTTATAATATTGCATTGTTTAATTTAAAAGTGAGAACAATACATTTAATTTATTGAATTTGGATGTATATATATATATATATATATATATATATGCGCTAACATCTCCTCAAACTCGTGATGGTGTAATACGAAGTATCGAGAGTTTGCCGATAAAAAATCTATGACGCTCGATAGCGTGTGACTTCGTGAATAAGTCTGTCAGCTACATAGGGGACGGAGTTAACGGCAAAGAATAAGTCTGTCATTTTCACATGATGTCGAGTAAAATGACAATCGAGAACAATATGTTTGGTGCGCTCATAAAAGAATATATATAGTGTGCAATCTGAATAGCATTCTTGTTGTCACAATACATCGGTGTAGGAGAAGAAAATGAAACACCCATGTCTCCCAATAACCAAATAATCTCAGAAGTTGTAGAAGCCATATCACGATATTTTGCTTCGGTAGAAGAGCACGAATTAACATCTTGTTTATTGATCTTCCATGAAATGATTGAATCCCCTAAAAACACACAAAAACCCGTTGTAGATTTCCGATCAATTGAGTCACCAGCTCAATCTGCATCAGAAAAAGCATGGAGTTCCAAATGTGAAGATGATGGAAACAAAAAAACTCGGATAAAGAGTTCCTTGCATACAACGAAGAATGCGCATAACAACATCCCAATTCACAGAGGTAATGGAAGAGACAAACTAACTAACGATGTGAACAACATAGGCGCTGTCAGGGCGAGTGATCGTCATATATACAAAACCGCCAACAATAGAATTGTGCTAAAGTAGGATCAGAGAGAGGATGGCTATCAGTTGGAGTATAACAAGCGCTCAACTCCACCGGAAGAATCAACAACATGAGTATCGTTAAGTCACGTACTATGTTCGTATTATTGATCAAACTTACATAAGCAATCTACTAACCCATACTTGACTTGTCTACCAACCATATCATGTTCGTGTCTTGTCTGTTATGTTCATGTTACTTACGGAGCGTGTCTATATGTACTGTTTTGTTTCATGTTTCTTACTAACTGAATTGAGGGTCTGGTGCAACACGGGTAATATGACTAGCCATACGTCCTACGTGGGTCTGGGTCATGGTACACGTGTAATATATAGTCTTGTGAACGACATGGGTAATACGACTAGTCATACATCCGACGTAGGTATGGATCACGGTACTCTTGTAGTATATTGCAAGAACACTAACTATAAACACGTAGGAGCATATAGAACACATAAGTTCAGGTTAAAGTCCATAACAAACCTACAAGAACATACCAAGGCTATAGCAACACCGAACTCCCATCCTAGCTATGCTAATCGTAACTAAAACGCGTAGAACAATCTATAGAAAAGTATCTGAAGAACATAATAAAGCTTTAACAACAGTGTTTACTATAAAGTAACTAGAATACATAATAACGTCTTGGAAACACCGTTTAGCAGATACTCGGGTGCGCATAATCATGCAGTTACATTAAAACAATATTCAAAACACCTTAAAGTCATAATCTTTAAATTAAAAATGAAACCTTTTGATAGAAAAACTCCTTACATTAAAAACGAGCCGAACTACAAACCGAACATGAACTAACTTCTGAATCTACGAGTAATCACCGTGATTGGAAAACCCCAAACAATTAAAGATTCACCCTTTTAACGCGAAATCTAAAATTAAAACTCCTAAAAGACAATAAATATCACAACTTAAGTTTACCCGTAAATCACTCGTGAATCGGATGCTATACAAAATTGTGACTGGATCATCTTTTTTCTTTTCCTTTTTCTCTGTATTTCGCCGGCAACACTCCGTCCATTACCTAAGCTTTGCTTCCCTTCACGTATTTTTCTTTCTTATTTTTTTTTCATTTTTTGTGTTTTCTTGTTTTTGTTTACGGCCCTGGTATCTGGAACCATATAGTCCGATTAATACGGAGTTCGGTCCGGGTCGTGTCTGACTATTACCTTTTAATACGACGACTCAGAGGAAAATTGATTTTTCATCTTTTATTAGTTTGATATAAAACATCTACACAAAACAAACTTGTTATAGTGTGTAATCATTTTTCCCTTAGGAATCAACTAATTACTTGAATTAATCCAAGATGAATTATATCCAATCTTTTAGATAATTTACCTTAATTATTGGATCTCAATAATATCTCTCTACAATTTATCTCGTTGAATTAAAAGAGTCATAATCACACTCAAACACACATTTATCGATGATTTACTAAATCCCTAAAATCATTTATCCACAAATAACAACAATGTCCTTTATTAAAAGTTCGGGGTTTTACGTAAACAAAGATAAATACAAACATTTGATACTCGATTTGTATACACATTTACAACATATGATTGCAAACACGGTCAGTTTCATAGCCCTCGTTTAACATGTTCCATCCGATTAGAATAAATGAATCAATCGAACACTCCAATTGAGTTTGAAGATGCTCAAACCAAACTTCAGCGCTACACTTATAACATAGCCGTCACACAAGGTGGAATGACTTAGAAAACAATGACACTTCAATTTAAATATCACTATAAAAAAAAGTGGGATTTGTCGTAACGGACGGCAGAGAATTTACAAATCCGAGAAAGAATAAACTTAAACAATCAAATCAAACATACAAAAACCAAAGAACATAAAATTTGACGTGGTACCCGACGTTGTGTCTGTTGAAATAGTGTCATAAACCCAATCAGGTTGAACCGGGTCGGATCATTTCTATTATTTCTTTACGTTAATACATATATTAAATGACTATATGCTATTATATATTTGTTCGTTTAACGAACCAATTATGATATTGTATATATGATAACGTCCCTAGTGTCAAACTGTGAAAGAGAAATCATAATGGTGATTATAGTTGATGAGATCTCGACTCACTTAAAAAGGTTTGATACTTAAATGTCTCTAGTCGTATGTACTATTGAATAGGACATTAATAGCGCGGTTAGACTAGGACGTATTGTATATCTTCTATCTTATGAAGGTAGGGATAGATCTAGTCTATCAAAGTGTATAGACATTTGGATTGTACGTGGACGTGTATTGGAGAATGCGTATGTTAGACCGACCCACTTACTTTATTAAGTGTCGCACTATGTGGCGGTTGTGTAATTATCCTGAGCCCGGAGTCTTCATGGCATCACTGTGTGGATTGTCATGCTTTGACACTATTGAGGTTTTCCCTAACCATGAGGCGATCATGCGGTAGTTATTAGGTGTGATATTGAAGCATGCGTAAGATTCATGTTGTTCGTCCGGAAATCGCGTATCCTATGAATATGAGTAAATATCTGAAAGAGTCTTCTTCTAACGAATGTCAATTTTAGTATTTGATATATGAACATGTGTAATTGATATATATTTATGATAATATAATAAAGATATAATCAATATTGCATATTGACAATATCTTGTAAACATTTAATATAAGATATTGAATATTAAATAAGATAAATCAATCAAAGATACTTTCATTATATTATTAGGAAAATGTTTTCTTTCTCCCCACTCCAAGCATGAAGCTTCTTCCAATCAGATTGAGACTACACGGGCGCAGTCACCTTATAAATATGAGGTGGTACATCAAGTTTTTGTATCAACACAATTAGAAGAGTTTTAATTTACTAGAAAAATAGAGAGTTTCTTAGAGAGAGTTTGAGAGAAAGAAAAGGTCGGTCTAGCAGCCGAGTTTTTCAAGAAACAATCCATGACGGGATTCCGGAGGGTTGTTCGTGTGGATTAACAGTACAGGCCGAACGCTTGGGCGGCTCTGTCCACCACTACTCCTCCGTAGACGATAAAGCTTCGATCTTTTAGATCGTCCAATGTATTTTTCTCGTTTAATACTTCTATGTTTGTTGTTTAAACGAAGTTGATCTTGGTATAATGAAATGAAATTTTAAATTCCGATGTGTTCGCGTGTAGATTTCCTAACGGTGGTATCAAAGCGGTCTTCGAGCTTAAGCAATAACCATTATAATTTGCGTAGTAATTTTTCTAGATGCATGATATAGATTCGAGAAACGAAAACACATAAAAGGGGGGTTCGGGGGCTTGGGGTGCTCGGCCGATCGGCGGTGGCACCCCAACCGGAATTAGCGCCGGCGGCGTCGGCTGGTGTTCTTTTGGTAGAACCCTGAAAATTTTGTTTTGTGATTCTTTATTGTATATATAAATTTCTTTTGTATAGTTGTTGTCATGTGAATAATTAATAGTACAAATAGTTTGGATCATTGAAATGTCACATGTAATGAAAATTACAACCACTCAATTTGTTGAGTAAAAGTGTTGGGCCTATGGTCCACTTTTGAAACATGAGTTTCTTTTTTTTCTAAATAAAAATAGTTGGTTTGGGTCCGTAAATTTATTTTTTTGTCAGAGAATATGTTCTATTCCCTTCTCCAAATGTAGACAATAACATAGATAATGTCTAAAAAAATTACTCTATTTTAACACCATTATTTCACTTCTTATTTTATTTCATACTCCATTCTGGCATTTAGAAAGTAGAATATCCCTCACTATTGTTGCTCTAATGCAATTGACAATGTGATTATGTTCCCAATTTTACTGTACAATGTCCCACATTCTCAGCCATTGATAATGTCCTTTCAAGTAAACCGTAGTTGGACATTATATGTTCAGGTCTCAAGCATACATCAATTTGCGGATTTCGCTTTCGTAATTTTTCTCGAACAGACTGGTTGGTTATTATTTGTACATTGCTATGCATTGTAACCATATACTACCTCCGGTCCAAAATATAAGTCATCCTAAAATTTTCACATTGATTAAGAAAGTAGTTAAATGTAATTAATGTATGTATAAAATGTCTAATACACCTCTTGACTAACAATTGTGGAGTAAATAAAAGTGGTTGGATTGATATAAATTAGGGGTAATATAAGGGAAAATGTTCATAAATACTCTCTTAGTATTGTGAATGAACATATTATGGGCAAAGTAAAAATCTTTAGGATGAAACATATTTTGAATGAGGAGGTAGTACTAATTTGTTTTATATAAGTCAAAACTGTAATAGACCGAAGGTAGTACTAATTTGTCTTAATTAGTTCTAAAATATAAGTTATCCTAGCTTTTTTTACTTTGATCCCATAATACAAGTTATTCACAATACCAATAGAGCATTAATGAATATTTTTCATTATCTTACCCCTAATTTATATCAATTCAACCAATTTTATGTACTTATGATAGTCAAGGGGTGTATTAGACATTTTATCCATACATTAATTACATTTAACTACTTTCTTAGTCAATGTGAAAATTACAGGATGAACTTATATTTTGACCCGGATGTAGATTTATCTTCAACTTGCATTACGCCGCACTCGCGGGCCAGTGCTGTACAAGGATTCTCCGGGTAAGAATTTCTCGTACTGGACTGTCAAAGGCAAATAGAAGCCTCTACGTTTTTTAGGTTTGTTGATGGCTATTTTTAGTTGACACCGTCTGTGTCAGTAGCTAAGAGCAAATAGAATGGAAGCCAACCGGACGCCATTGAACAAAGACAAACAGAAGACTTCTACATTTTTAAAGCAAAATAATGGTATATTTGTATGTGGCCTTTTTGTTGACACCGTCTGTGTCAATAGCTAACTGTGGAATTGACGGCTAGCTACTAGTCACGTTGCATGTGTTTGTCAGAATTGATGCACAAAATTGAGTCAACCGTTACAGTTTCTCTAATTCTACTTGGTTAGTCAAGCATGATTCATAGATATTGAGCTTTGAAGAGCACAGGAGTCACATTTGAGTAAATAAATAAATATTTAATTAAATATAAATTGTTTCCTTTTCTACATCTCATCATTGTCAGAAAAAAATGAGACACCGAAATTTGTAAATTGGTTTTTATTATAAGTAAATTGGTTTTTCTCTCGTTATTTCTTGTAATTTTTAATATTATTAAAACATATTAAAAAACTTTCATAAAATAATTCCAAAGTATTCCTATTTTTTACTTCATATTAATCCTCCAATTCATAGTAAGATTAAAATAATTTATATGCCACTGAAATAATACTTTCTAGCTATTTTTCCTTTTGTTTTTCCGTATGTGTGGCAATAAACTCTAAAAACCATTGTGCCATCATCCATTCAATTTGACTCAAAAACAATAGAATATTTTCAAGGATATGATATGACCCTAAGCTTAACAACAAGGTGGAAGAAACAAGAGCCAAGACAAGTGCAATTATAGACTTAAAGAATTTGACATTTATACATATTTTTTATTCTAATTTCTAAATATCTCCTCCTGAAGAACCTAGATCGTTTCTGGTTAGGTATCGCTTATTTCTATCTGGTATTTAACTCCGATACCACTTGTAATACTACAGTCTACAGAGAGCTTGAACGTACATATCGGTGCTATTTGAGTCTCTCGAGCTTGAGCATAGCGGCGTGAATTGAGTCATAGTGAATCCAGTAACTATTTAGAGTTGTCGCTTTCGCTTCGTCAAAATAGTTTGCTCAAGTTAGTAACTAAATTATCATATCAGGATTTGATGAAGTGATTCGTGAGATAATCAAAACTACACGGTTTATATTCGGTGTTTATGATTACGATATATTTACTTGCAAGTTGGAACTTCTGTCCAACTCATTGACAAGAGGTTCGAATTTATTTAAAGTCCCACCTATGTTTGTCTAATCCAAAAATTGAAGAAAAGAAAAAGAAAAAGCGTAAGTAAGGGCATTTGTTTGAAAAAGACCACAAAATCACTAGTATACCGACCAACATATAAAAGCTTATGCTCGGAATATATATATATATATATATATATATATATATAAGCAGTTGCAGGAATTTCTCTATACGGGTCGAAAATTTGTCTTTCATACAATTATAATAGGTAATTTCTAAAAAAAACAAGAAGGTAATTTCACATATAAATATGTATTTTATAGCGGTGCCCACATTGAGCCGCCCGTTATCACGACTGGAAGGGCGGAGGTATGTACATTAGGGAGTTGCGTGACTCCACTGAGATCCGGAGAATTTATAATAGTACTAAAACGATAAAAAATGTCGTTTTGTTGGTAGAAATGTAGTTTTAAGCTTCGTTACCATACAGAAACAAATTTTTGGATAAAAATAAAGTTTTACGATCCGCTAATTCCCAATGAAAAAATTTGGATCCGCCTCGCATTGGATGTAAAATGCCTTTGCACACTGTTTTGAGATGATTTCATAAGCTTGTTTATAACATTTTATCGTGACATTTCGTCCCAAAGAAAGCATTTTTAATTGCTTTAAAAATAAATCAATGGGAATTTCAAAGATTCTAAAACTCTTTACTCTCCTCCCATGCACAGAAAGGTAGGTTTTGGTCAAGAAAAGTTGAATGTTGAAGCAAAGGAGAAAGGTTCCCTACAAGAAGGGAAAAGGAAAATATTGAAACTAAAACTTTTTTTTAAACTTAAATCTGTGATGTGAGTGCGTTTTTGTGTAATCGGAGGCCTTATACAAAATATTTATCTTAGCGTGGATTTAAAAATAAATATAATGTAACAAAAATCAAAGTAGGTAAGTTGTTTAGACTTTTTTGTAACTGAATATGTGAATTGATAGGGTCTTATATATATTTTTAGTTTGAATAAAATAAATTGATATGAAATACACTAACATATAAAAACGGACCCTTAAAATATGAATTTGATGGACGTGACCTTATTGACCTGTCCCTTATGTATATATATATATATTATATGTGAAGGAATTGAGAAAGGGAGAGTCTTTTCACACATTGAAGTTATCCTGGCATAATTTTTAGCGTGACCAAATTGTGTCAGGATGTTGGTCTTTTCTATACTCGATGTTGGTCAGAAAGCACAATTGATATTTCCTAACCGATATTCGATCCGTAAACTAACCAACATCCTGCCAACCGAACATGAGTCAGGAAATAATTTTTTTTATCTTGGCCGAATTTAGGTCAGGATGTTGGTTTTTTCTAGACCCAACATCGGTCAGAAATCACATTTGATACTTTCTTACTGAAATTTGGTCCGTAAATAAATCAACATCATGTCTAAAATTGAGTCTGAATCAATCAGTGAAAAAATTAAATAATAAATCTAAAAATAAAAAATAGATGTGTCAAGATTTTTTCAGATGTGAAAAGACTTTACCATTGAGAAAACGTGCAGAAACGTAAAAAAACTCAAAACTGTTTTATTTTATAATGATCAAAGATTTGGGTTGAGATCACATGTCCGATTTCGGTGTCTAAATAAGGAAAACAAAAAAACAAAACCAAAAAAACAGAACACACATAAAACTACGTAGTTTTTACTTAGACATCGAAATCGGACATGTGATCTCAACCACAAAGATTTACAATCGTTCTTTTTAGATAGGGAGAAGTGATAAATAAAAATAAACAGATTTCAAGACAAAGTATTATTTTATTCTAGGATAAATATAAAATCAAATAGAAAGATAAATACTATCACTTAAATTGATTTATTTTAATCAATATCAATCCTATAACTTGTAGCAACTTGATATCTCTTTTACAAATATTTTTATCATTTGATATCAGTCCAAAAATGATATGTTTACGTAAGTTTCTGTCAATCTTATGATTATTCTCCACCTCATCCCTCTACCAGATACAAGTCTAAAAAACGAATTAGTTGAAAAGTGAAGTGAGTTTGTTTGAGCATTTGCTCGAACTCAAGCGAGCAATAGATTAACGAACGTTAGAATTTAATTTGCTTATTAAACAAACAAACAAACAAAAAACTCGAGTTTGTTCGTATGCTAAACACACACAAATGCAAACGTTTGATGATCGATTTGACTCGGTTTGTATACGTATCTACGACCTAAGATTGCCAAAATTGTCAAATATGACCTCATAGCACTCGTTCCACCCGATTAGAATAAATGAATGAATCGAACACTCGAATTGAGTTCGAAGATACTCAAACCGAACTTCAATGTGCCTAGAGTGTGAACCATAACATAGCTGTCAATGAATCAATCGAACACTCGGATTGAGTTCAAAGATACTCAAAAGTCAAAACCAAACTGCAATGCTAAGATTGAGCTTAAATGGTCTCAATTTTACTAAATTAAATTCCATGACACAAAATATTATTCTGAAATAAAGAAAATGATAACTATAAGTTAAGAAATTACAATTTTATTACAAAATTTGTATAATAAAAATTACTACAATATTATTACTTTCAAGATACCTCATGTATAGTCATCAGCACAGGCCTCCAAGCCTTTCTAATTAGCCGTTGCCGTAACGTCGCCGTTAACGGCCTCATCGATTGGTTCCACTCTCTACCGGCGCCGCAGTCGCTTGCCGGCGAGTATTCTTCTCTAACATTTGCAGATATCCTTCCATCATCAGGCGGCGGCGATGGAATATTAAACAAATCCTTCAACTTCTGACCTGGAACCAGCTCATTTCCTTTCTCCGGTGAATCCTCCTCTCTTTCCGGCGAATCCTGTTCACGCCGATGCATTCTCCGGCCGCTGCTTCCGCTTCGAGTTAGTAGCATACGAAGTGTCTTCCTCCGGCGAAGGTGTATCACAGGACTTGTTGTCGGGCTTCGAGTCGGGCTGCTCATTACTGCACATTGAGTAGCTAAAAGCTTGAATTTTTGCAGTGTCGCCATGGAAATAAATTCGATAACAAGATTTGAAACAGAAAGTGAATTCTGGGCTACAGAATTATGAGAGTTGCCGGCGACATATATGATCGGAGCTGGGAGCGGCCATGAAAATATGATGAATGTTTTTTTGCTTTGTTATTTGAGATTTGAAGCTTTCAAAGAGTAAAGTGATACCAATGAATGTATCATGTACTACCTAGATCGTGAGAATTTATGTTTTAGGAAACCAATATCTATTATTTTTTTATACTAAAAGAAATAATATACTCCATCCGTTTTAATCTGTGAGTTAATGTATTAACTTTTACAATAAAATGATTAGAATATCCTGAATATAATTAATGTGACCTTTTTTTTTATATCTTAATGTAATAAATAATAAACCAGAAGTCAAAAAAGACAATAAACGTCAGATTGAAAATCAGAATACCTCACATAAAATGGAACAAATATTTTTAAGAATCGCCTCGCGCTTAATGAAGCGGAGGAGTAATAGATAGCTAAATTGAGAGACGATTTTGCCCCAGACATAATTCGTTAAGTAATAATACGGGTATAACGGTTGTGCCATAACGAGTGTCACAACGGTGATCTACATCGTTGATCATAATGAGTCTAAATTGATCATGACGTAAATCTAAATGATCAACGGTTTAAATCACCGTTGTGTCACTCGTTGTACCATAACCGCTATGCCCGTATCATTACTCTAATGCGTTAGTAAACGAGCAAGAGCAATTATGTTGTACCGACAGTGCGGAAGTTCGATTTCCAACCAAAAGAAAAAACTATACATGCAACATTTACAAACCGAATTACTGGAACATAACTCTTAATTTACATCTTCCACGAAGTTTTAGATGCGGGACAATATGGACACTTTGAGTCGGGGCTTAATAGTTTTTAGAAAGACCATTTTATTTAATATTAATCCACACCGTAGAAGATAGTTGTACTAAAATTAGAACAATTTTCACAACAAAAGGAAGCGGCGCAGGATAACGATTGACGTCGACCGTAAATTACGTGTCTTGATGAGCGTTTCAGTGACGTCATCAACACTACTTTACACATGAAAATCACGCGTCCAGTGACAAGAGAGTTGATTTCATTACTCAACTCGTACTTTCCAAAAAGCTTCTAGCCTTCTATCCCTTAAAGCTCTATTCCAGTGGCTCGTACGTGGCGGGAAATGTAATATCCTATATTGAAAAATTGAGTGAAAGATTATTGAGATATAATATTGAAACATAATGAAACTTGATAATTCGGGTTAACTATTTTAGGTTAAACGAGGACGACGAGCCTAAGTAGTTACTGAATCCATTATGTCACCTGATTAATTAAACAAGGAAAAGATTAGGAAGGAGTAGGTTGAGGAAGTTTTTTTCTTTCTATTTAACTGCCTGAGAGCGTCTCGCGGATTTTTGGGGGGAATTCTAAAGAAGAGGTTGAGCCACAATCCAAATTACCCGTATTGCTCTGCTCCTGGAGCTTTGTGGTGGTGTAAATCGAGGGTTATGTCTTAATGGTCCAGTTTGTAAAAGTTGTCCGTACATTTTTTTTACTGAGAGAAGTCAATAAATATTATCGAACTCCATACATCACTTTAAAAATAAGGTTGCCACTAGAACGACATTTCCCTTTTATCACCAAGTTAAGTCTATGTGGGCTTATGGGGAAATTCTCACCAGGAGCATTGATGGAAGTATAAAAGGAACATATTATTTGTTTTGTGTTTTTTTTGAAAAATATTATTTGTTTATTTTGTACAATACTATTGCTCTTGGAGACTATATTATTTTTTGTGACACTTGTTTGTATCTCAATATTGTCTAAAAATTTGCTAGTTCCATAAAAAAAAATCACGATAATTCTCGTATCAATCAATATCATTTATATAGGGACTATCTTTTCACACAAATGTTGTTTTACTCTTACCAAGAGCCGAGAGTGGGTTTCGTTTGGATTTTCCACACGCCGCCATTCGACCGTAAATGAGTCCGGAAAATATATACTATTCTCGCCAATTTATGGTCAATTCATTATTACGACCATTCGACCCAATTTGAGTCGAATCACGATCATTATCTTGATTTTATTCTAATCGAATTTTGAATGTTTTTCATACTTCAATACCGGTCGAAAGACATTACGACTAAAATTGAGTACAAAACTTTTAATATTCTCATGCGAAATTCGATCGGAATCAATAGTGGTCTGCTCTTATATTATTGTTGTTATCGACCCAACCCTAATGCGAATGTGTAGAGTATTCGGACTCAATATTGGTCGAATGATGCTCGACTATGTATGAGTTTGGAAAACTTCAAACATTCTTCTCTAAAATATGGTCGAGAATCAACCAGGTGTGAATTTCTCAACATATATATCGACCATATTTCATTATGGATAATGTGTCATATATTCACCAAACTTTTGGTCGAGAATGAACGCGTAAAATAAAAAAAAATAAGGGCGAAATTGGAAAAAAAAATCGTGTGGTAAGATAAAAATTTGTGTGAAAAGATATTCCCTTTACATATCCAAAAGTAAATCTCATTAGGAGCGGGCTTAGTACCTGATATACTTAATAATTTTTTCTTCAATCAAACTTAATACCGAATATATATAACTAATATTCGATCACACCCGGTCCGGGTAGGCTGACTCCAGCAATGATCAATATGTCATACACAATAATTAATGATATAAAAATATTTTATGATTTTTCTTTTGTAGGCGTTTGTAATGAAACTAGCAATTCTCTATTGCCTTGGTGTCGCAAAGTGATGTTATCCTACGACAGTAGTAACATTGTTATATCAAATGGTATGCATTATAATCATATATTTCTACTCTCTTTCACCATACACATCTCTACTATGTAAAAGATGATAGAAGTGTATGATTAAATTAAAATACATGACGTTTGGTATAACCATGTTATAAGTGTTGTAAGATCAAATTTATTTATTTTGATAGTTTCATGATAAAGTGATAGGTTTATCTAACATAGATCTCCATGGTGTATTATTATATATGAATTGTTTCTATCCATTTGTGATCCAATAGATACACAACAAAAAGTTTTTTAGTAGTTGTATAATAAACACATTTCTTTGTGCTAAAGGAAATTGATGTTTTTACCAAGGGGCAAGGTATAAAGGTAAATAAGGACAAAGTTGTCGGCCAACTTTTATATGCTACAAATGTTTATATAAAATTATATCACATGACATACAGTAGAATCAGTGTAATAATATAGTATCAAGTGAATTCTTCCTCATCATACATGCATACAATATTAAAGAGAGAAATCAATTGTCATCGGCCCTTTATGTCCGACAATATCTCAAAAGATTATTCTCAGATAATTGTGTATGAAAAGTTTCTGAAAGCAAACAATATATATATATATATATATATATAACACATGTCCTTTAATACACTTGTTCTACATATGGTTGTATTGTACCTTTTTTCTTTTTTCATGTTTCACCTTTAATACAACTAATAATATGTGAAAAATAATAAAAACCGAAAAATAATTACATCGTTTGTTAACACCATCCAACTGAAATCTTAGTAATCCTTTAAAAAAAATACAAGTTTTGCGTGATCTTTAATTTTTTTCCGTTACAACATTATATATAGAGAGATGGATGGATATGTGTATATGTATAAATAGATGTTTGTACATGTTTATGCATGTATGTATTAATAGAAGATAATGTCAAGAAGAGATATGATTGCTAAACAAAATCATCAGAGATAAAGTTTATTAAAATATTAGATATTATCTTTGATTATATTATTTAAATTAAGAAGTTGTTTAATCTTTGACTCTTAGAAATTGTCTCCTATATAAGAGACCGTCATGTGTAAGTATTTAATTCAATTCAATAAAAACAGTTTCAGAGGCATTCTGGTTTTCTTCATGTATATACATACATATACACAATACATATAAAAATGTTACTTAGATTTCATCAAGTATAATAATGTAAAACAACGTTATATGTTTGATTTTCTCAAAAAGTTATATATTAGGAAGAAAATGAATAAGATTGTTTAATCAGGTAAAAAGATCCTTCAGAAAAATCAGGTAAAAAGATTATATGAATGAAAAAACTCGTGGGTAAATGCACACATATAGATCTGTTAAAAAGGAAACTATTTATTTAAATAAAAAAATTAAATAGCTGAAAAGTATAATTTGTATTGGATCACATTATAAATATTATCTAGTTAAGCAGATTCTATGCCTTGTAATTGGCATTAAAAAGGGGTCGGGAACATTACATATGTGGGGTCCCTTGTTATCACACTCCATACCCACTATATTTCATTTCAATCATAAATTGTGTACCGAACAATAAGGTATCGGTTTAGTAGTTAACATTACGGTCATAACTGAAGAAAAAGAGAATTAGGAGCTGAGGAAGCTTTTTCTTGTTTTAATTCTTGCTATATTTTTTGTTTTACAACGTCAACAATATATAGGAAATACAATAGCTAACCCTAGCTAGTTCTTGTCCTAAATTGCCCTTTTTATTTAAATATAAAACAAACAATCATAAAAAACTAAATCATCATTATTTGAGAGATTGAGTATCCTTCCAGCTCTTAATCACCATTATTTTGAATTATGGTCAAATACACCTTATCACTCCAATCACCTTATCTCTCCTTTGACCATAGTTTCCTTTTGAGTATGATACGCGTCTGTATGCGTCTGTCAATACTCCCCCTCAAACGAGGCTGGGACAGGGGAGCAGGCCAAGTTTGTCTCTTGAGGAGCTTGAATACATACTTTGGCAATGCTTTGGTAAAAATATCAGCGAGCTGATGAGTAGAGGAAACATGTTTGGTAATCAAGAGCTTTCGGGCAACCTGCTCTCTCACATAATGATAATCTAGTTCAATATGTTTGCTGCGGGCATGAAATACAGGATTGATGGTCATGTAGAGGGCGCTTAAATTGTCACATAACAGAAGTGGCGTGTGAGGTTGAGAAACACGCAATTCCTTGAGAAAGGAAGTAATCCAAGTGAGCTCAGCAGCAGTGTGAGCCATGGCACGATACTCGGCCCGATGATGGAGCGAGAGCGATGATGTTGTTTTTTTGAGCACCAAGAGATGAGATTCGGTCCAAGGAACGTGCAATAACCGGTGACAGACCGCCTAGTGGTGGGGCAGCCTGCCCAATCTGCGTCGGAGAAAGCATAGAGATTGAGTTGACGCGTGGCTCTGAGTGAAACACCAAAGTGCAAAGTGGACTTTGTTAGGTGTGATGCCCGAAAGACAATTTTGTAATTGTTTTATTTAATAAATGAAATGATGTTATTATTCATATTTATTATTCTCATATTCACCGATGTGACAATAGTATTTACACTACAGAAAACCCTAAAGTATATCGTTTATGTAATCACTTAACTCAGTGTATGGTATATACACGGGAGGATTGAGTTAGTGAAGATGTACTTAAAATACAATTAGCCCGTAGTGAAGTTAATCGAGAGTATCGGGTCTCTCCTTTAACGTGCTATTAATGCGCCCGAACACAATAGGTGTGATTGTCTTATCCGGACTTTCGGTTAAGAGAACCTAATGGGGCATTTATATATGATAGATATATCATATAAATTTGGACCGATTTGATTAGAGTTCACGATATAATTCCGTAATCGAGAAGTCTTATCAAATCAATGGATGATCATATTTATGGATATATCTTAATCCTCGAGGTGATCACGATCAACCGCTTGAATCGATTATGAGGTTTGACTTGACGGTTAAGGATTACACCGAGTCTGTGATCCGAATTACCCCATCTTGGCGTTGTAATGGATTGAGTGAGTAGTCGTGTTATCACAGATACGGAATCCATTCCTTCCATTTATGGAAGTAGATAGACAGATTCCCTTATTTGTTAATCCTAAAGCGATCGATCGATCGCGCGAGTTCATATTACATCGATTAGCTACCGGTGAGTTGTATGAATTAATTGATCACTAGGGGTTAATGGTAAATAAGGATAAGAGGTTCGAAAAGGGTTAACGGTAACTTCCCGATTTAGAATGAAGCGATCTATGGAGGATTAATCCATATGTAATGATTATATCAATGGACGCTTATTATTATTCCCGTGAGAGATAAATATAATCTCATAATCGGAGGAGTGCGATCACGGGATTATGGTGGCATATTCTCGTGATTGATCTATCTAATATAATTATTCATTCGTAAGATAATTATTTATTTGATTTATCGGAGCCACGATTATTAGTCCATGGTCCCCGAGCGTGCCTCCTAATATAGCATAGCTATTCTCGGACGTCGAATCCTAATAATGATATTAATTTTATTCTTATTAGAATTTAATTAATCGATATGTGAATTAATTATTTAGTGACTATTAAATTAGTTGGGACTAAATAATTAAAATAATTGGAAAAGACATTTTTCATAATCTTGGCCCAAAATTAGTGTGTTGGTGAATTTTGTGACTAGGTCACAAGAATGATAATTTCGACCCAAGCATATATTAGTCTACAAGAAATTAGTTTTCTTGTGATTAATAAGACATAATGCATAAAATATTTATTGGATAAATATTTATGGTAAGAAATAAAGATAAAGATTATTCTAGATTTGTTCTAGAATATTTTGGGATTATCTTTTATTTAATAGGATTATCATAATTGATTTTGTATTAATTATAAAATCCTTGGGGCTTAAGTTTTACTCTCCTATATAAAGAGAGTTCTCCCAAGCCAAATAACACACTACAATTTTCGACTTCTACCTCTTAGAGAGAGAAGGAAAATTTCGCCAAGGGAGAATAAGAGGAAAATCTTGGAGATTTTTCCGGGTAGCATATCGGAAGGGTTCGAGTCGAAATTTCCTTCCACCGGGAGTTGCTTGGATCACACGTAACGGAAGATCGTGGTGCTCTTCACGCTTTCCTTCGTTCATCCTATTGCGGTTCTTCAACTTGGATTTTGAGATCCAAGAGGTATGATCTACAACCCCCTTGTAGAATAGATCTAGTTGTTTTATTACGTATATATTATAGATCTAGATCCATTAAATCGCTTCCGTTGCGGATGGTATTACTAACAGTGGTATCAGAGAAAGGTTGTAGATAAAAAAAAAAAAATTGCTGGAGATAAAAAAATAAAACAATCAGCCTCCTCCCGTTTGTACATTCTTGATGATCTTCAACACCATGATCTTCATCGTCTTGAACCCGGATCAAAAAATAAATACAATAGGTACTACCTTTTACAATTTTTCGCATGACATAAAATAAATTACACATCCTATGCTCAATTGATACTAATCAAAAGAGCTACGGAAGAAGGTTCTCCTGCAGGATGACCTGTACCTTAGAAAGAATACTAGGCAAGGAAGAAGGCTATCTCAGTAGTGACGGAGTTGTTTTACGGTCTTGGGGACAAATGGAAGGAATAAAATAAAATACAACAGGAGTGACCTCGGGTAAGAAGGGAATCCCACTAATTATACTTGGGAATTACACTGCACGAGAAATAAATGAATTGGGCTTAGACACTAGGCATATACATATACTGTAATCACATGCGGAGGCAGACTATGGATAACATAAGCGAGAAGAGACATCTTGGTTCGGCTACCCTCGAAACTAAACTACTACCTTACGGTTCTGAGGATGAGGGAAATTCTAGTCCATGATCAAAGAGATAGGTATTCTAAATTAAAATGAGAACACACATTCTAGTTTTTGGCTGCTTAATAAAGCTAGGCCCTCGATCGAGCACCTAGTAGTCCTATCTATCCACCTCTCCAAACACAATATCTTGAGTACTATGATGGTGACCACATCTATGTGGCATGTGATGTTTGGACATAAAATCGAGTCCTTGTAAATGGGCAAAGCCAGGTGCTCTTATTTTACGACGGTAGGGACGATTGCTTCCATTATCGACCAGAAAGACACCAAATTCTCCTTTAGGTGCTTCAATGCGGTATAGGTAGAAGGAGCTGGTACGGAAAAACCTTCGTATAAAGTTGAAATGGTGAATTGAGGTAGAGTAGACCGATGATCTTGTAGTCATTTGGCCGGCTATTGAAAGAAAAAGCTTGCATCTGCTTCCCCTATTATATTATATAACCGGTCCCATCTCTCTCCAAACCTAACGTGGTAGTTTCCCATCATAGGGCTTTCTATCTATAGATTGCGCCATTACCAAGGAGCTAGTTCGATTCGTAACTTCGGTGGATTGCTTCATAGATAAGGCGGAGCGTCCTTGGCTCATCATTATAGCACATAGGGCTTCTGTTAGTAATACCATCCGCAACGGAAGCGATTTAATGGATCTAGATCTATAATATATACGTAATAAAACAACTAGATCTATTCTACAAGGGGGTTGTAGATCATACCTCTTGGATCTCAAAATCCAAGTTGAAGAACCGCAATAGGATGAACGAAGGAAAGCGTGAAGAGCACCACGATCTTCCGTACGTGTGATCCAAGCAACTCCCGGTGGAAGGAAATTCTCGACTCGAACCCTTCCGATATGCTACCCGGAAAAATCTCCAAGATTTTCCCTCTTATTCTCCCCTTGGCCGAAATTTTCCTTCTCCTCTCTAAGAGGTAGAAGTCGAAAATTGTAGTGTGTTATTTGGCTTGGGAGAACTCTCTTTATATAGGAGAGTAAAACTTAAGCCCCAAGGATTTTATAATTAATACAAAATCAATTATGATAATCCTATTAAATAAAAGATAATCCCAAAATATTCTAGAACAAATCTAGAATAATCTTTATCTTTATTTCTTACCATAAATATTTATCCAATAAATATTTTATGCACATGTCTTATTAATCAGAAGAAAACTAATTTCTTGTAGACTAATATATGCTTGGGTCGAAATTATCATTCTTGTGACCTAGTCACAAAATTCGACCAACACACTAATTTTGGGCCAAGATTATGAAAAAATGTCTTTTCCAATTATTTTAATTATTTAGTCCCAACTAATTTAATAGTCACTAAATAATTAATTCACATATCGATTAATTAAATTCTAATAAGAATAAAATTAATATCATTATTAGATTCGACGTCCGAGAATAGCTATGCTATATTAGGAGGCACGTCGGGGACCATGGACTAATAATCAGTGGCTCCGATAAATCAAATAAATAATTATCTTACTAACGTAATAATTATATTCGATAAATCAATCACAGAATATGCCACCATAATCCCGTGATCGCACTCTCCGATTATGAGATTATATTTATCTCCTCACGAGAATAATAATAAGCGTCCATTGATATAATCATTACATATGGATTAATCCTCCATAGACTGTTCATTCTAAATCGGGAAGTTACCGTTAACCCTTTTCTAGAACCTCTTATCCTTATTTACCATTAACCCCTAGTGATCAATTAATTCATACAACTCACTGGTAGCTAATCAGTGTAATATGAACTCGTACGATCGATCAGTTTCTAGGATTAACAAATAAGGGAACTGTCTATCTACTTCCATAAATGGAAGGAATGGATTCCGTATCTGTGATAACACAGACTACTCACTCAATCCAAAGATAACGCCAAGATGGGGTAATTCAGATCACAGACTCGGTGTAATCCTTAACCGTCAAGTCAAACCTCATACCGATTCAAGCGATTGGATCGCGTGATCACCTCAGATTAAGATATATCCATAAATATGATCATCCATTGATTTGATAAGACTTCTCGATTACGGAATTATATCGTGAACTCTAATCAAATCGGTCCAAATTCTATATGATATATCTATCATATATAAATGCCCCATTAGGTTCTCTTAACCGAAAGTCCGGATAAGACAATCACACCTATTGTGTTACGGGCGCATTAATAGCACGTTAAAGGAGACCCGATACTTCGATTAACTTCACTACGGGCTAATTGTATTTTAAGTACATCTTCACTAACTCAATCCTCCCGCTTATATACCATACACCGAGTTAAGTGATTACATAAACGATATACTTTAGGGGTTTTTTCAGAAGTGTAAATACTATTGTCACATCGGTGAATATGAGAATAATAAATATGAATAATAACATCATTTCATTTATTAAATAAAACAATTACAAAATTGTCTTTCGGGCATCATACCTAACAATCTCCCACTTGCACGAAAGCATGTGATTAATTGTTTTAGAGCACACCCTATTATTTAAAATACACCAAACTACAGACTTGACATAGTGAAGGAGGCGCTGAACGAGCTGCATGTGAAACAGCGTCGGAGATTGCATGAATTGGGACAAGTGGTTGACCGCATAGACAATATCAGGGCGTGTGAAAGTCAGATATTGAAGTGCCCCAATGAGACTTCGGTAAGATGTAGGATCGGCTGGTGAAGAGTTGAGAGGAGCAATAGATTTCGTGGCCATAGGTGTGTTGGCAGGCTTGCAGTCTTGCATGGAAGCGCGTTGAATGATAGTAGTGGCATAGTGAGACTGATGGAGATGGAGACCATGAGAGTCGGACTGAATCTGAACCCCCAGAAAATGATGAATGTGGCCAAGATCCTTCATGGCAAACTCCGTGTGAAGAGTGTTGATGAATGAGGTCAATAGAGTGGAGTTGGAACCTGTGACAAGCATATCATCGACATACAAGAGAAGCACTAGTGTGCTCTGATTAGCATGATAATAAAATAATGAAGGATCAGATAAGCTGCAATAAAAACCGAATGTACGAAGAAAGGTACTAAACCGGTCAAACCAAGCCCTAGGGGCTTATTTTAACCCGTAAAGAGCCTTTCGTAATAGACAAACATGCTGAGGTAGTTGCGGATCAGACATACCTGGGGGTTGTTCCATATATAATGTCTCAGAAATGTTACCATGGAGAAAGGCATTTTTGACATCCAGCTGACGAACTGACCAATTGTTGGAAAGTGCTAGTGAAAGTACAATGCGAATGGTGCTGGGCTTAACAACAGGGGAATAGGTTTCCACATAATCCAATCCATCTATCTGGGCATACCCCTTGGCAACAAGTCGGGCTTTTAGACGATCTAAAGTCCCATCAGGCTTAACCTTGGCCTTAAAGACCCATTTACAACCAATAACGTGCATATGAGGTTGACGAGGGACTAATTTCCAAGTGTGGTTATCAGACAAGGCCCGTAATTCATCAAGCATAGCATTTTTCCATCCTTCGTGTTTAAGAGCACTTTTCACGGTTTTGGGAGTGGTGGGAATAGAGGAGTAAGTAGAGGTAAGGGCATATTTGGGATTTGGCTTGAAGATGCCATGTTGAGCACGGGTAGCTCGTGGAGATGGAGGATGGATGGGTACGAGTGGGGAAGGGGATGTATCAGCGGATATGTGGGAGTCAGGACTAGTAGGAGCCGAGGTAATGGGTTCGGAAGGAGGTGAGGGAGGGAGGTTTTCATCGGCGGCATTGGGTTGGGCCGAAGATGATTGGGGTGGGATAAAGTAATAGTGACATCGAAATTTGGATGACTCATGCGGGTCGGGTGTGGGAAGGATCATGGTCGGAGATGGTGACATGCGCGTGGAGGAGCCGGACATCGAAGATTGTGAGAACATAAGGCCGATTTATACTGGGCATGGTCTTGTAGGGCAATATAGATTCATCAAAAACGACATGCCGAGACAGAAAAAATTTCCGAGAGGGCGGGTGAAAACACTTATAGCCTTTGTGCGTATTACTATATCCCACAAATATACAAGGCAGAGTTTTTGGGTCAAACTTGTGTTGTTTTGAATCCCAAGTATACGGATAGCATTTGGATCCAAAAATACGAAGATTAAAATAATCAGGGTGTGTGTTATGAACAATAAAATACGGAGACTCAGTGTGATTGGTGAGAGATGGAACCCTATTCATTATATATACCATGTGGAGAAAGCCTCAACCCACAAAAAAATAGAGAGCGATCGTGAAACAACATAGTAAGACCAAGCTCACGTATAGTCCCGTGGCGACGTTCAACTGTGCCATACATTTGTGGTGTGTGAGGACAAGTAATTAGGTGTGTGATTCCTTGTTCTAACAGGCGAGTGATGAAAGGGTGCTCGAAAATTCTCCTCCATCCGTGTGGAATTGTTTAATGGACTTGTTAAATTGGGTTTTAGCATACTGTTCAAAATACAAGAACACATTATAAAAATCAGACTTGTTTTTTAATGGGACAATCCAAATATACTTAGAAAAATCATCAACAAAGCTCACATAATAATGAAATTTACCAATAGATTCAACAGGGGCAGGACCCCAAAGATCACAATGGACTAATTCAAAAATCGCAGACGACACATGTTCAGAACTAGAAAAAGGAAGCTTTGAGAGTTTCCCTAACTGACAACTCTCACAAATATGTTCCTATTTATTCGGGCCTAATAAATTAATTAAACCTTTATTCTTTAAGGCATGAGCAGGTTAGTCTGGACATGTCCTAAGCGTTGATGCCAAACTTCAATCGAGCAAGACGGGTAGCGTGGGCGCATGAGCAAAATGACCACGTGGGAGTGTATAGAGGTCTCTCTACATTCTCCCATCAAAAGTGTCATGTCTGTCTTATTTTCCTTGAGAACAAAACCAACATTAGTGAATAAACAATGTGCATCATATTGTTGTGTGAGTTGCTTAATGGATAGTAAATTTTTAGTCATATTTGGAACTAGTAAAACACCACTGATAATTAGAACTTTATTTTTGAAAGATAAGTGAATGTCTCATGTGCCATGAATTGGGAGTGCAGTGCCGTTTCCAACAACAACATGAGCCGAGGTAGAATGCGAACGAAAATTATGTAAAAGAGTAGGATTACCTGTCATATGATTTGTGGCACCTGTGTCCATTAGCCACTCAAAGGTCGGCAACCAGATTATCAAGGTAAGAGCCGACAACGCTTGGGAAGAACATCCTCTTTAGCCTTATGACTCCACCAACAAATCTTGAAATATGCCCTCGAACTCTGCAAAATCACAGATTTCATCCTTGTCATTCACGTTCAACCGAGTCATTCTCTTAAAAACCTTTTGGTCGATCGGAGTTTGAATTGGTTGCACCTCGACCGCTGGGCTTGAAAACCGCGGCGGCGTATAAAAGCGAGGCGCCCCTCGGCCCGATGGGATGGTTTTTCGGCCCATAGAAGGCAACGTGAGAAGTCTCACTTCTTTAGCAAATGAACCAAAGCGGCGTTGATCGAATTGTGCGGGTGGTCGACGAGCTCTCATACGAGGGTTTGTGCATGAGCATCGTCGTAGTGAACATCTCATATTGCGGTCCCAAGCTAGTTAACAGGAAATATACTTTTTCGTTCTCAGGGAGAGGCTTACCAATGGCGGCCAAGCTGTCGCAGAGGCTTTTAAACGAGTAAACATGATCAGCAATGGATTTCGAATCATCTTTGCGCATATAAGTAATCTGTTGCTTGAGATTGAACTCTCGTTCTTGAGAGTCCTGAGCGTAGGCATGTTTGAGTGCATCCCAGATGGATTTGGCTAATTCTAGGCCAAGAACAATGCTGAGAGATTCTTCTGAAAGGGTCCCGATCGGCCATGCTCGGAGTAGCCGATCGGATTTCTTCCACGCGAGGTAGTCGGGGTTTGTGGCGGCTGGAGTTGTGGTGGCTGCTGTTGTCGTGGTCAGAGTTTTTTCTGGGGCTGGATCATCTCCGGTAAGATGGCCAAGAAGATCCTGACTGTCAGCGAAGGCGATGACTTGCTCACGCCATAGTGGGTAATTTTTCGACGTAAGCTTGATCGAAATTATGCTGTTGATGTTTATGGATGTAGTGGATTGAGAGGTCATGGTTAATGTGGTGATCAGACACCAATTGGCTCCGATACCATGAAGAAAAGAGAATTAGTGAGTGAGGAAGCTTTTTCTTGTTTTAATTCTTGCTATATTTTTTTTGTTTTACAACGTCAACAATATATAGGAAATACAATAGCTAACCCTAGCTAGTTCTTGTCCTAAATTGCCCTTTTTATTTAAATATAAAACAAACAATCATAAAAAACTAAATCATCATTATTTGAGAGATTGAGTATCCTTCCAGCTCTTAATCACCATTATTTTGAATTATGGTCAAATACACCTTATCACTCCAATCACCTTATCTCTCCTTTAACCATAGTTTCCTTTTGAGTATGATACGCGTCTGTATGCGTCTGTCAATAATAACCCGACAGTGGCAAGGATTTGAGTCTCATCTGACAGTAAAATGTTCAGTTATCTACTATTTTCCTTTAGCGGTTATAAAAGATTGGATATCGATTTTGCTTGTATAATTGATCATTCTATTCGGTTATGTATGGTTCGTGTAACATATCAAATTCTGAAGCGGTTTATTTTTCGATTGGTTTCAACTAATTAATTTAAATAAACAAAAATATCGGTTTATGTCTGATATGAACCAAAATAAAAAAAAAAACGGAAAACAATTAATGAATGACTATAATTTTATTGAGTTTTCAGATAAATCGTATCCGTATAAATCCCTATTCTTTAAGATTGCAATTTGAATCTAACTTTACATGTGTTGTCTCATTAAACAATCAAACAATTCAAAAAAATTATTTCAATTTCCAATTTTTCCATTTAGAACTCGTTTTTCTCTAGTACAAGATCATATTGAAGTTCAAGAAAATGAAAAGATTCAAGCAAATTGGAGTACAGAAACATAATATCACTCCCACACTTTATCTTATTTATAAAGTAACTTATCATTGTTACTCCTTGTTATAAAACAACAAATACTATATTAATACAACACTTCAATTCACACACTTCAGGTTTATTATTTCTACTTCCATAATCTGAAAGACACAATTTTTTTCACAACCATCATCCGTACCTAGATGTGTGGGTCCCACTGATCAATGGATGCAGACGATCGGTGTGAAAATATTATGACTCTTATTGTTGATATTGTCCATATTTTTCTAATGAAAAATGTTAGGAACGACAACATTTAGTGTCATAGCAATCAATTAATACAACATATTTTCACATCATTATAAAATGACTTATTGATTGATGCAAGTTACATCATAATCAATGATGTAAAAGTGTGTTGTGTCGACTGTTATGAAGCGATTATTGCGGCAATATCACTTTTCTTTTTATAATAGGTTGTGCTAGTTCGGCAATAAATTGTCACAACAAAGTGACAAGACACACACTTTTACATTGTTCATTATGGTGGTTCTCATCATAATCAATGGTTTGAAAGTATGTTACGATCCTTTGTTGTGATAATTATACTCTGAAACTAGCATTATTGTTGTGATAATATTATTCTTTTCTAATACAACAGTGCTAGTTACACAACAAATTTTTATAAGAAAGTGACGCAACACAATTTTACATCATTGATTATAGTGTATGACCAATCAATTGATACGGACCCACTATGTTCAATGGTATAAAAGTATATTGTGTCATTTTGTTTTGACAATTTTATCGTGAAACTAGTATTTTCGCCCCTAAAACATTACTTTTAGCATCTAGGAAATGGCACCCCACATGTGGCAGTAACCCTTCTGGCATTGGGTGTGTTAACAAACTGTCTAAGGTGTGGGTCTCTAACATAGCCACAAAGGCAAGGCCTTTGCTCTCTAAGTTTGCCGCAGCAGGCGGCGGACGGCGGCTGGTTCGACGTGATTGCACCTAAACACGGAGCTAGTTGTGCCGGTGAACACGTCGCCGCGGAGGTCAATCGGATTTCGGTGGTGAAAACCGAGATGACGACAACGAGACAGAGGACGATGACATGGTTGGAAATCTTCATTTTTTTTTTTTTTTTTTTGTTTGTGTGAAGAAATTTGAAGAGAATTGGAGAAAAGTTTGAGGTTTTGGAGAATGTAGTAGTGAGGTGCATGAGATGTGTGCTTTTGTGCACAATTTATAGAGAGCTAAAGTGTGAAAACAACCACTTCTTGATGTGAAATTACAAAGATATTAAGTTTACGGGTTTACATAAAAGACCAAAAAAAAAAACAAACAAAAAAAAAAACACATAAAAGACAAGTAATGCCACCGATACAACAACTCAATCATAGCGGGTGACACAATCTAGTTTTACACCATTGATGATGATGTACTGCATGTGATGATCGATGGTGTCAAAAAAATCAAGTTATTTCATTTGTTGTGCATTTTAAGTCGATCAGATCAATAAGATTACTCAATTCATAATTCACTGATAGGGTGTTTTTGATTCATTGCCTTTTTTTTTTTTTAATGTAAAATGTGTGATTTAGATCATTTCATGTATCTTTTATTAGATAAAATGAAACGAGGTGTTTCTGGTTTGTTGGTTTTTTTATTTTTTTATATAAAATATGTGATTCAGATCATTTTAAATATCTTTTAGGTAGATGAAATAGAGTAAACGTGTCAGTGAAATTAATAAGGTTTGTGAAAGGAAGCACCAAATTTTCTACTTGAAGTGGTGGTCTTAGTCTACTATTTTCTTTGCCTCTCTCTTTAGGTATATGTGTGGGGTAAGAGTGATGGCTAATGTGATTTATCCCCTTCTAAAACTAATATATATGAAAGAATCTATCTTTAGTTCTCACAAAATGCTTCAAACCCAACACCCTATCCCTAAATAAAACTAAGGCCCCTAAATACGGAAGGGTCTGCTAATATGAATAATGAACACCATTTATCTCTCTTTTTATCTAATAAATTAATTTCACACATCAATATCATTTATATAATAATGCGTTATGTATCAAGTAATGACACAAGCACATGAAAGATATCACAACGGTGATATACATCATTGAAAAAAAAATTATATATACTATTTTTTTCATAAAAAAGGAATATTAGGTTTTAGTCCAATTTCCGTCTCTGTATATAAATTTTAATCCAGTTTGTATTTTTTTGTTGGTTTAAGGACAAAATATTTTCCTTTGGACTATTTTGTCCTTTCTTTTAATATTAGCTTCATTTCCTTCGGATTCCTCCCGTCGCATTTGCAGAGAGAGAAAAACACAAACAAATCCATGGCCGGATTGCAGAGATCGGAAACCTAACTCACTTTCTTTGATTGGCAGGCAGATAAATCAAAATCAAGTTCCAAATTATCCTTCAAACCCTTTTCCCCATTGGGGGTTTTCTCAGCTGAAATTTTCCCCAAATTCAAAGATGCATCATCATCGTCGTCGCCACCTTTGAGTTTCTTGAAATCAAGAAACAACGGTAGAGTGATTACGAATCACGGGCTTAGGTTTCAAGAAATTGATGGAAAAGATTTAAGCCCGTGGAATCGAGATTCAAGTCGAAATGGCAAAACCGAATCAGAAAACGAGAACAATTTAGAGCAAAGAATTTGTTCAAGAACAATATTGTCCAAGCTTGTGAGAGTATCAATTTCGCCGCTTTCATCATCATCGCGGAAAGAAATGAAAAATCGCCATTTTCAAGTGCGAGATGAAGAAAATGGGAGCGATGGAATGCTTGTTGATGGAGAAGCTTGTACTTTACCTCACTGACGATGTGCTTGACTTCAAAATCTTGTCTTCTTTCCTTTATAAGGCGGCTTCGGTTTCATCACTGTTGAACCTTTCATTGTATTACGTTGTTTGTTGAGTTGTTTAGTCCAACTCTAGTTGAACTTGTTGTGTTGTTTTTGCAAGAAATGATCTGCTTACCAAAGACATGTTCTCGCAAATTAATCGACTTTGTTATCTCACATTCTCGTTTGAATAGCCTTGTAAAGTCGAACCCCTGCTTATTGTACAAATGAGCCTCGCTCGTTAATTGAATTTACATTAAGTCGCTTGTTACATTTCTCATTGAACCTATTGTAGCATCTTGGCTTGTTACGCTTCTCATTTCTCATTGAACCGATTCTACTTGTGTTACCCTTGTGTTCTTGTGTTACCCCGTGTTACTTTGTTATTCTTGTGTTCTTTGTGTTCTTTGGTTCTTGTGTTTACGTGTTCTTGTGTTACTGTGTTCATAGGAATTTGATTAAAATCAAGGTTATATAGTGGAGAGGATGAACACCCCTTGTGTGTTTTATTGTGCCTCTCAAATTCTGGTTTCTTCTTGCTAAATCATGCTCCTGTTTTGGACTGCCGAACTTGTTTGCTTGCATTTACTCACGCTCTTGATATCTTGCTCGAACTTGTCTTAATCGCCTAATATTGTTGCATCTTGTTTGTCGCGCCTTACAAGCCTGCATTCGTGATCCTTGAACAACAAATAAACTTTTAGGCATTAGTGTTTTAGAGATTTGAACATTGTATTCGCTTTTATATAGTATTTAGGCTTGATAATCTTGATGTTCTGACTTGACTACCTTTCCTTAATCCTCACTGAAAGTTCATTTCGATATACTTGTTGAATTGATCTTGTAATCAGTCAAAGTTGTAATTGATTAATTTAGATAGTTTGATGAACTCAGTATTTCATTTTGTGAACATTGCATCTAAGCTTGCATCATTTCATCATGCTTTTCTTTGTTATAGTATTGTTAATGTTAGGTGTGATGCCGAAAGATAATTTTTGTAATTGTTTTATTTAATAAATGAAATGATGTTATTATTCATATTTATTATTCTCATAATCACCGATGTGACAATAGTATTTACACTACGTAAAACCCCGAGTATATCGTTTATGTAATCATTTTTAACTCGGTGTATGAGACATACACGGGAGGATTGAGTTAGTGAAGATGTACTTAAAATACAATTAGTCCGTAGTAAAGTTAATCGAGAGTATCGGGTCTCCCTTTAACGTATTATTAATGCGCCCATAACACGATAGGTGTGATCGTCTTATCCGGACTTTCGGTTAAGGGAACCTAATGGGGCATTTATATATGATAGATATATCATATAGAAATTTGGACCGATTTGATCCGAGTTCTCAATATAATTCCGTAATTGAGAAGTCTTATCGAATCATTAGATGATCATATTATGGATATATCTTAATCCCGAGGTGATCAGCGACCAACCGCTTGAATCGGTATGAGGTTTGACTTGACGGTTAAGGATTACACCGAGTCCGTGATCCGAATTACCTCATCTTGGCATTGTCTTGGATTGAGTGAGTAGTCCGTGTTATCACAGATACGAATCCATTCCTTCCATTTATGGAAGTAGATAGACATTCCCTTATGAGTTAATCCACAGACATTGATCGATCCACGGGATTCATATTACAATCGATTAGCTACCAAAGTGAGTTATTTGAATTATTGATCACCAAGGGGTTAACGGTAAGTAAGGACAAGATGTTCGAAAAGGGTTAACGGTAACTTCCCGATTTAGAATGAAGCGATCATGGAGGATTAATCCATATGAAATGATTATATCGGTGGGACGCTTATTACTTTCGTGAGGAGATAAATATAATCTTATAATCGGAGAGTGTCGTCACGGGATTATGGTGGCATATTCTGTGATTGATTTATCGAATATATAATTGTTTCATTCGTCGGATAATTATTTATTTGATTTATCGGAGTCGCCGATTATTAGTCCATGGTCCCCCGACGTGCCTCCTAATATAGCATGTATATTCTCGGACGTCGAATCCTAATAATATTGATTTAGTTCATGTTGGACTTTATTAAAACGATATGTGAATTAATTGTTTAGTGGACTATTAAATTAGTTGGGCTAAATAATTAAATATGTGGAAAAAGACATTTTCCATAATCTTGGCCCAAATTGTTGTGTAATGGCAAAATTAATATTGACTAGGTCAATAAAAGTTGTGGCGCCTCATATGTCCTTTTAACAAGGAATTAGTTTTTTTTGTGTGTTAAAAGACATGTGCATAAAATATTTATTGGATAAATATTTATGGTAATAAATAAAGATAAATATTATTTTTAGATTTGTTCTAAAATATTATGAGATTATCTTTTATTTATGGATTTATTTATTGAATAATAAAATCCTTGGAGGCTAAGTTTACTTCTTCTATATAAAGAGAGTTCTAAGCCTCAACACAACAACACAAAAATTTCGACTTCTTCCTTTAAAGAGAAAAAATTTCGGCCATAGTTGTAGAGAAAAATCTTAGTGATTTTTCCGGTAGCATATCGGAGGGTTCGAGTCTAATTCCTTCCACCGGGAATTGCTTGGATCACACGCACGGAAGGTTTGTGGTGCTCATCACATCTACTCCCAATTCATCCTCCTTATGTTCTTCGATTTGGATTTTGAGATCCAAAAGGTATGATTTACAAACTTACTTGTAGATGTAGATTTGATGTTTTATTACGTATACACATAGATCTAGATCCTTAAATCGCTTCCGTTGCGATGATATTTTCCTAACAGTTAATTGCTGAACTTGTAGTATTTTCTTTGTTAAGTATTATATTTATGGGGCAAGGGTCCAAAAGGACACAAAATAGACTTAATTAGGCAAATAGGACACTAAGAAATCTTATTTGGTTATAAGGACACAAATTAGATAGATAGACTCAAATACCCTTAATGAACAAAAATAAAAAATAAAAATCAAGCGCTGTGGAAAACAAAAGCATGCGCATATATTTATTTTGTTATTATTATTGGCGCCTGAACGTCCAGTGTGTTTTTTTTTTTTTTTTTTTTTTTTTTTTTGATGCAAAGTAGGAATGTTTTTTTTTTTTTTTCTTTAACCGATATAGTGACCATCGCGATACAATAACCACTCGATGCATTGACCACCGCGATTTTGTGACCACCGTGACGCATTGACCATCCCGATGCCTTGACCACCGCGACGCACGACGCATTGACCACCGTGATGCATTGACCACCGCAATGCAGTGACCATCCTGATGCATTGACCACCCCGATGCATTGACCACCCTGATGCATTGACCACCACGATGCAGAGACACCGCGATGAAGTGACACGGCGATGCAGAGACACCGCAATGAAGTGACACCGCGATGCAGAGACCACCGCGATGCACTGACAACCGCAATGCACAGACATCGCGATGCAGAGACACCACGATCCAGAGACATCGCGATGCAGTGACCACCGCGATGCATTGATCACCGCGATGCAGCGGCCATCGCGATGCAGTGACCACTGCGTTTCATTGACCACCGTGTTTCATTGACCACCGAGATACAGAGACACCGCAATGCAGAGACATTGCGATGAAGCGACACCGAGATGCAGAGACACGACGATAAAGCGACACCGCGATGCAGAGACACGGCGATGAAGCGACACCGCGATGTAAAGACAACACGATGCAGAGACAGCGCGATGTAGAGACCACCGCGATGCACTGACAACCGCGATGAAGTGACCACCCCCGATGAAGAGACACCGCGATGCAGTGACCACCACCAATACATAGACGCCTGCAGAGATGCGCGATGCGAGACACCTCGATGCCGAAACTTTCAATGTAGTGATCATCGCGATGTATTGACCACACTCAATATATTGACCATCGCTTATGCGCGAGACGCCGCGATGCAGAGACACCTCAATGAAGTGACACCGTGATGCACTGATAACCGTGATGCAGTGACCATCCCTGATGCAGAGACACCGCGATGTAGTGACCACCCCCGAGGCAGAGACACCGTAATGCAGTGACCACCTCTGTTGCAGAGACACCGCGATGCAGTGACCACCCCCGATGCAGTTACCACCCCGATGCAGAGACACCGTGATGTAGTGACCACCCCAGATGCAGAGACACCACGATGCAGTGACCACCACCCGATCTGAGACGACGCGCGAAATGCCGCGATCGAGAGACACCTCGATCTGAGAGACCCCGATGCTGATGACATTTGATTTTTGCGCATACAACTTTATTTCGAAAATCGAATTTTCTTCATAAAATCAACACGATGTCGATGACCATCGCGACGCGACATCGCGATGCGATGACTATCGCGACGCGACACCGCGATGCAGTGACCACCGCGATGCTTTGACCACCGTGATGCAGAGACGCCTCGATGAAGTGACACCGCGATGTATTGACCACCCCAGATCTATTGACCACCTCAAATACAGTGGTCACCTCCGATGCAGAGACACCGAATGCAGTGACCACCCCCGATGCAGAGAAACCGGATGCAGTGACCACCCCCGACGCAGAGACACCACGATTAAGTGACACCGTGATGCACTAACAACCGAGATGCATTGACCACTATTAACGAGTCGAGCTCGATCTTGTTATAGTTTATTAAATATTAAATGAATTTTAAGAAAATAATCGACCTTACGAGACGAGTCGAGCGATATCGAGTACTTAGCGAGTCGAGTTCGATCTTGCCTTTTTATGGCTTCATCGAGCCCAAACTTTATCAATATTTTATGCAGTGACATTGGCAACCATATATGCGTGACATCAACAATTTATGCAGTGACATCGACAATCAAATATGCAGTGACATCAACATTTTATGCAGTGACATCACCAATTTATGCAGTGACATCGCCAATCAAATATGTAGTGACATCACCAATTTATGTAGAGACACCATATTGAATGACCTTCACGATGCAGAGACACCGCGATGAAGTGGCACCGCATTACAGAGACACCGCGATGAAGCGACACCGCGATGCAAAGACATCGCGATACAGAGATACAACGATGAAGTGACACCACGATGCAGAGATACCGTGATGAAGTGACACCGTGATGTAGAGACACCGCGATGAAGTGACACCGCGATGCAGTGACCACCCCTGTTGCAGAGACACCGGATGAAGTGACACCGCGATGCAGTGACCACCCCTGATGCAGAGACACCACGATGCAAAGACACCGCGATGAAGTGACACCGTGATACAGTGACCACCCCTGATGCAGAGACACCCTTGATGCAGAGACATCGTGATGAATTGACACCGCGATGTCTCTTTAGCGTTAAAAAAAATCACGTCCAGGAAAAATAAAACGCGCCGAGGAAAAATAAAATGTGGCCATAAAAAAAATGAAGTTTCCATGCAATTTCCTTCCACCAAATCTTCACGTAATCAAAGCTTAATTTGATAATGTGTCCTTTATGAGTTTAGTTGATAGATCTTGGAACGATGCAAAGACACCGCGATGCAGTGACCACCCCAGATGCACATACACCGCGATGCAATGACCATCCCCGATGCACAGACACCGCGATGTTATGACATTTGACGATGCAGAGACACCGCGATGCAGAGACATCGCGATTAAGAGACACCGCGATGCAGAGACACCGTGATAAAGTGACACCGCGATGAAGTGACACCGTAATACAGAGACACCGCGATGAAATGACACCGTGATGCAGAGACACCGCGATGAAGTGACACCGCAATGCAGAGACACCGCCATGCAGAGACACCGCGATGCAATGACCACCCCCGATGCAGGGACGCCGCGATGCCGAGACACCTCGATGAAGTGACACCGTGATGCATTGACCACCCCAGATCCATTGACCACCGCGATGCAGTGGCTACCTCGATGCAGAGACACCGTGATGCAGTGAGCACCCCCGATGCAGAGACATTGTGATTCATTCACCACCACGATGCAGTGGCCAACCCAATGCATTCACCACTGCGATTCATTGACCACCGCGATGCAGTGATCATCCTGATGCAGTGACCACCGCGATGCATTGACCACCTCGATGCAATGACCACCGCGATATAGAGACATCGCGATGAAATGACACTGCGATGCAGAGACACCGCGATGCAATGAAACTTATAGCAGTACATTTTTTTTCTATTTTTTCTTGAGTTATTTAATTTGAATTTGATATATGCATTTCTAGTCTTTCAGCACATGTGTGGATTATTCTGGGGTAAAAATAACACTTGCAACCCCATGCCCATAGTAAATAAATTGTGAGTCAAACCCTCTCAAAAAAGATGTTTTTGCTTCCAAAAAAAAACAAATGTCTCATCTATTTGAATATGAAGAATTTTACAACCATCTATTTCACCTGTACCCGTTGCAGAATATTAAAATATTTAAAGTTAAAAAAAAGATTCAAGAAGATTACAATATTTATCAATTCTCAAAGGGATGTGGCATTTCTAGCAGTACATAACTCAAAATAAAATGTCAGAAATGTCATCCAACAGGGTCTATATGGATAGCTGCATTTGCATCACAAGGGACTGCAACATTTCTCTTCTTCTTGTTGTCATTCAGCACATGTACAACAGGACCAACATCCCCAGCAACAACACAACCAACTGGAGCAAGATGGGGTGTGGTATGCAGCGTAGCATTAGCAAGAGCGGACATAAAAAATTGTAGTGTTAACTATTTACAGTTGCAGACAAGGTTTCAACAAAGATTCAAGAATTCGTATGTACCTTCACCCTTTTAACTAGATCTTTCGCGGGAAGATCATTCTTAAAATGATCACGAACAGGTTGCTCTTGATAAGTCGGGTCAGATATAATATCTCGTTATTCCTCCCTTACAGAACTCCACAATTTGAAAAATAAGAAGCACAAACAATGACCACTGCAGCCACATTTTCCCACTACCAAATCTCTGCACAAATTTTACAAAACTACCCAATATGTGTATCAAAATGTATATGCAGTGACATCAATCAAGATATCCCAAAGGAGGAGGATTCTGCAATTAAGGCTACGTTGTCAAGTGATCTAATATCGGTGATACAGAACATAGCTCAAGAATATACCTTCGTGGGGGCATCATAAGAAAATGGCTCTAGAGCATCTAAAGTGACAATCCAAGGGGATACAGTTGTTCCTAAGAACAAAAGACAAATGACCGTTTAGCAATCTCTATCTTTACCTCACAATTGATGTACAAAGATAGAACAAGAAAGAGAAGATTTCTTACCAAAACTTTTACCGAGAAAAGGACCTAGAGGTGCATATTCCCAAGCGTGAATATCTCTTGCTGTAGACAAAGAACCCAATCAGAAATTCATCAACTTTAATCCAGATATAGATTCTGTTTTCTTAGAAAGAAAGAAAATGTATCATGGTACCACTCCAATCATTCATCAAAACAAGCCCAAATATGTGATCTGCAGCCTCATTCACATCCAATACGGTCCCCAACTCATTTCCAGGACCAACTACAGCAGCCTTGAAGAATCATGTGAAGAAACAATACCAAAAGTTAAATCGAATCATTAAAGACAATTATTTGTGCAACAGTCTCATCCCCCAACAACAGTATTAGCGCAAATACAATACAGAGCTTCTATAGATCTAAAGTCAAAGGTCCAAGGCAAAAGAGTGCTTCTAAAATTCATTCAACTTATTACCAACCACACAGCAGTTCAGACACAATTGAATTGTACATTCAATTACATCATTCATCACGAAATACATATAAAACACAATATAATTTCACGAACCAACTAGATTGAAGTTGAATATGTATAACTTAAAAAAAAAAAAAAAAATGAAGAGCGAAAACGAAACAAACTCTGCATTCATATCAAATATATCAGTAATACAAAAACAATACGTGCAACGAAGATTCATGTAAACGAAAATGTTTGACGTCAAGGAACCGTTTGACGTCAATTTGAGAAGAGAAATTGAAGCAGAAGCTTCGAATTGAATTCGAGTAGGAAAATGGAGCTGATGAGGACCTCATTGTCGACGTCAAACGGTTTATCACCGCCATCTTCGAGCTGATTTCCGTTTATTATTTTCTGTTCTTTTTTTTGGAGGGGTTTTCTGTTCTTTTCTTCTTTGATTATCACATCATCAAGATATTGCAAAGATCAAAATCTAGCTAAAAAATCAAACTCGTCCAGAATTCTGAAGCTCGTTTAAGTCAATTCCTCTAAATCGATTTGCTACGAGCTGCAGTATAGCTACAGCTACAAGAAAAGGAGATTTTTTTTTGTTTCCTGAATTTGAGGTTTAGAGGACAGAAATGGGTTGCTGGGAGAGTCGCCAGATGATCGATGGCGGAAAAAAAATTAGAAAAGGGGAAAAGAGGAACAGGTTGAAGATTGTAACAAAGGGTAATTTGGGAAAGTTTGAAAAAATGTGTTCTTATAAACAAATATCTTTTTTAGGTGTCCTAAGTGCCTAATTAAGTGTTCAAATCAGTCCTTATAAACAAATACCCAAAAAAAATTTAATCTGTCCAAATATGTATTTTTTTATTTTGAACTCTTTTTGTGTACGGATACGACATCTTTTTATTTTTTTTACCGTTGTGCGACGATATTCAAATATCACTTTGTAAGATAAAATATTTTTAAAAGGATGTATAGAGTTGCTTATTTGGAGTGAATTATTTTTGGGTGTTGAAAAAGCGTCAGAATCGTGATGTGTTAAAACGGGTGTGTTTGAAGGTATCATTGGGGTCACTCTAAGCCTTCATGCACTTAGTAAGAACCCATATATATATATATATATATATATATATATATATATATATATATATATATATATATATATATATATTACAATGTGTTGTATACATAGTTTCGTGAAAAATATTTGAGATATACAGTATCA
Source organism: Gentiana macrophylla (assembly GCA_026214975.1). Lineage (NCBI taxonomy): Eukaryota > Viridiplantae > Streptophyta > Magnoliopsida > Gentianales > Gentianaceae > Gentiana > Gentiana macrophylla. Next base: position 84,699 of record JAOBSW010001170.1, read on the forward strand.
CATAAGTTTCAAAAATAATATAAAATGTTGTATTGATTATAAAGAAATGTGTTGAAATATATATTAACTTATAAGTTACAAAGATTGATATAGGCACATGATTGGCAATTTTTTGTTTTGTGTTTTTTTTTCGAGGTGGCATGAAAAAGGCTAATTATGTGTTGTTGGATTCTTATCTTTTATCTAAAAAAAATATTGAACCCAACATTAAGAGTTTTTGTTTCAAAAAAAATTAGGAGTTTCCACTTCATCTGTTCCACGGGATTAAGTAGAGATGTTAATCGGGAACACAGTGGTACGAAGTCATGAGCTTGTCGTTATACCAAAGAACTGAGAAAACCTCTCTTTATGTGATTTGAACCTCCACACTCCAGCTTAAAATTTAACTGCCTTAAACACCCAAACACATCAATATTTGCAAAACACTACCTTTTTTTTTTTTTTTTTTTTTTTTTTTTTTGTAAACAATACTTTATTTACACTTTTCACAATGGGTGCAGGACTTCAGAAGATGGAAGGTGTTTTATTAGGTGTCCCTATATCTAAAATAGAAATAATAAAAAAAAATCTAAAAAATATGATTTGTTAGATGATGTTTTATCTGCAAAAATATTTAGGTATGATGAATAAGCCATTGTTTCATATATGTAACAACACTATTCACCATACCTAAATATTTTTGCAGATATATCATCCATTGTAGATCATATTTGTATCAGCTTTTTTGTTTTTATTTCTATTTTAGATATGTAACACCCAAGGCACACTGTAGTAGATGTTCTTTTAGGTGTTTTATATCTAAAATAAATATTTTAATGTTATAGATAAATGGATAGAAAACGTGTACGAGTGTTGCTTAATTGAGATGTCAGTATAATGAAATATGTATTATTTTATATTATTTTGGCCACAGTAAATTAAAAATCTGATGATAAGTCGCTCTTACACATTTATTTCAAGTAAAAGACGCGTGAACGTGACTAGGGATGTAAACTTGCTAATTTGAAGTCAAACACAATTAAAGCTTAATCGAGCCGATCGAGCATGTTTTTCCTTGCTCAAACGAACTTGAGCTGAGTTTGAGCGTAATTTTTTTTGAATAATTGCTCGACTCGATAAATAAATATCTGATTCGATTCAGATCGTTTACACACCCTAATTTACCGTCATAAAATACAAGTCGGTATGTGGGGATGGGAGGGAGGAGGAGGGAGGGAGGGAGGGGGTGGGGGTGGGGGGTTGCAACAAGAAACGGCACTATGAAGATGGGTAGTGATAGTGCCACAACAAAATGACCACAATATTGAGCAAAACACACTTTTGATTCATTGATTATGATGTGAGACCTATTAAACCATATAAATCCCATAAAAATCAATGATTTAAAAGTGTGTTATGGCATTTATCGTAGCTTAAACATTTCTCTAGATAAGACGTGGGTGTCGGGAAATACTTGTGTGGTGTCTCCACACGGTGTGAAGATACCGTGTGACACTATACAGACCATACAGTTTTATTCTATACTTAAACTGTGTGGTTCTGATCGTTTCACCCGTCATTTCACCTCAAATTTACTCACCACACAAGTATTTTCCGTGGGTGTATACCAAATAAAGAGAGGGGGGGGGGAGGTGTGTGTGTGTGGAGGTTGAAGGACACCCATAATTATTTTTCACCATAGCAATGTAAACACGTCAATGGACTATCAAAAAATGATGACCCTTTCCCTATCAACAAAAAGTAATCACATGAATACTAGAAAAAAAAAACCACATAGCAGTGTCATCATGATTCATGTTTCACTTTGGTTTCACTTGCCGACTTGTTACCGATTACTCCTTCCGTTCCGAAATAATTAAGACAGTTGTCAAAATCACGTATATTAAGAATGTTAGTTAATTCTTTAATATGAATGCCAAAATGACTAAAAAAAACCTTAGTCTATAATTAATACAATGAATATTGGATTTATTCTTTCACTCCTTAATAAATAAAGCAGAGATATAGAAAACACAATAAATACCGTGATTGAAAATATAATCGCCTTCAATTATTTTTGGAACAAATCTTTTTCGATAATCATTCGCTTATTTTGACGGAGGAGTACCAAAAAGTGGATATTAATAATGGTGTAAACCTGATCATTGACATGTGGCATGACTGTTTTTGAATCTCGTGATCAAGATATCTTAACCTGGCTTTACGGGTAATTCTCGGTAGTCACTTCGCTCGCTTGTGGAGTAACACAACGTCGTATGATGAATGGTATTATGGGTCGTTGTTCCCGTTATTTTTTAAGACTAACTCTTCGGAGTTGTTCCGTCGTTGGCAAGTTTGGGGTTATCCCCTTTAATCTAATAGGTAGTAATGTGGTTTTATGGTTTTTGTTTTTCTTGGAGTTGTTTTGTTTCAGTCCAACTTTAGCCTAAGGGAAGTCCAGTGTAGATCCGGAGGTGTGTCTGTGTGTGTTGTATAGCCCTTTTCAATACATAAATAATGGCATCTAGCATCGACACCACAATCAATCTACTCGGCGCATCACAAATGAAATTCGACCTTTCCATATTCGAACTTATGCACAAAACTCGAATATGGAGTGGAGAGGTTGAACGTAAATTTCGACCTCTATAAAACAGTGCCCAGTAGATGGCACCTTTCAATACATAATCTACAACGATTTCATTTAATCAAATGGGAATACCACAAAATGAATACTGTGGTGCATTTATTTCTCTTTAAACATTCTCAAGAAAATCTGGAGTCCTCATTTCGCATTAGGCAAAATTTTCAACCTCAAAGAAATATAGCTACAACATATATATATATATATATATATATATATATATATATATATATATATATATATATATATAAATCAAAACCTCTAAAAAAGAATGAAGATTGCCTGATCATTGATTGTTGGGGGCACCATCTTCATTGATCTTCGATTTGCCTCGGAGCATGTCGGTGAAACCGCCTCTCATTATCCGCCTGAGTCGTGTGTCCTCTAATGGAGGTTGTGGTTGTGGTGGTGGAATAGGATCAGGTGTGAGCGGCGGCATAGCTTGTTCTATGCTTTCTTTCTTTCCAAGTAAACCGCCTTCACCGAAGAAATTGCTTACGGATGACGCGATACCGAGATGAGCGCCCATTACTTTGCTGATTGTGTCGAAAGTTCCGCCTGACCTTTCTTTTAGTATGATTTCTAATGCTTCTTTGTGTGCTGGATCTAATGCATGTGTGCTTTTAACAGATTCTCAGATAGCCGGTATGAGATAGTCTCGGACACTAGTAACCGAAAGATCTGGAACAAAATTTAAGTGGATGTTACAGGATTCTGAACTAATTTTTTTTTTTAGATAAAGACACTTTTAATATTTTTTTGTTTCACGATTTTCGCATTTCTATCCCCTATATTTTATATGGATTATTTTTACCCCTTATCTATGCAATCATTTTACCTTTTCAGTCCATTTGGCCACATGTCAAGTTTTTTTGACAATAGCATGTAGTTCAATGCTGAGATTTTGGATGCGTGGCAGTTTGGACTAAAAATGTGAAGAGAAAGAATGCATAGATGAAGGGGTAAAAGTGTCATCAAGATAAAAAGTTGGGGATAAATGTACAAAAATCATGAAAAAAAAGGGGACTAAAAGTGTGTTTATCCAATTATTTGTTCATTGAAGAAAAACAAGAAGAAAGTTGGGAATATAGCAGAAGTAGGACCTGTGGCATCAAGAGCACGAATCGCTTCACAAAATGCGTTGGCTCTCTCACGCCTACGTGCTACATTGCTTGAGGCGAGTGGCACAGCTGTCAGTTGAAAAATCTTAGACAGGAGATGTAAATTCTGTTAAGATAAAACAATCATGAAATGTTGCAACCATTGCTAATCAAAAGAGAATACTACATGGAAGCACTATCCTCAGTTAACATTCTGCATTTAACAGAAGCGATTGTATGTAAAAACGTACTCCATTCCGACACAAAGATTACTGTAAATAAGGTAAAGGTATTGTAAAATAATGATTCAAACCATTCATATTCACCGAAAAGCAGCAGAATCCATACTAAGATCTCTAAAATTCAGAATTTCTAAATACTGCACTACTTGTAGCGCACAAACTACAAATCACTTAAAATCATGCAGCGTAGAGATTCTATAAAATAGATAATCTGTTAAAAAAAAATTGATGCAAATGCTCTAATGAAAAAAGGATTAAAAAGGATATAATCTCTAAGCCAATCTGTTGTATGCGGTACAGTCGCAGCCAGTGCACGGACCACAGCCAGTGTAGCCTCATGTGATCCATCCTCAAGAAAAGCATCCATTTGAATACGTATTTTGTCAACAATCTAATAATTTTTTTCGAAAAACAGAACAAAAATTAGATAGCTGATTTGAAATCATATATAAATATCAGCATCATTGTCATGACTCATGACTAAGTGAGAGGATCCATACCGTGTCGTTTTTGAAGTGCTGCGCTACAGTTCCAAATGCTTCGATACTCGCGTATTTTACGTTGAGGTTTTGATCAGAACCAAGGGTTACAAGAGCAGGCAAAACATGCATTGAAGCAACCTTTGCATCAACATAGGGAACCTAGGAGAAAAAGGCAATTAAACATATATAGGACTCATAAGTTTAATAGTTGTTAGTTCGAGATAAAGACACTTGGTCCCCCTTTCGTTTCACAGCTTTTGCACTTATATCCTCAATATTTCATCTTGGCATTTATAACCCCTCATCTAGGTTTTTTTAACCCAATTTTTTATTGGTTGGAGCAAGTCACACCGTCAATGTTGGTTGTTTGACAGATGACAATGCATAGATGAGGGGTTAAAGTATGAAGATGAAACATTAGGGATAGAAATGCAAAAATCATAAAACAAAAGGACTAAAAGTGTCTTTATCCCTTTGTTAGCCAATGCGGCCATCCACATCAGTTGAGTTTGAAGCACCAAGACCTCTTGGTCCTGAGTGGGTAAATTGTCTACTTTATGTGATAAATATCGTTTAAAATAATAATAATAATAATAATAATAATAATAAGATAGTTGTTGACCATCTTGCAGACTTGCACCAAAGAGAGAGCTGGCTTACCACGGATTTCAATAGATTCGCGGCATAGGTTTTCAAGTTGGTGTTGGAATTCACTACCATTTCCCATAGAATATTAAAAATCATGGTGTGATGTTCTTCAAATGTACTGCAAACACCAAATATAGACTATATATAAGTAAAAGGAGTCGGTATGATAATCTCAGACACCGACAGTTACTCATAAGTACATACCAAAGGAAGCGAATTGAGTTAACGATCTCCATTTTTCTAGAAGTTTCCTCATCTATATTGTGGAACAACAGAGTCTTCAAATACTTTGTTAGATGATCATGCTTGCATGGAGAACCTAAAACACCGCCAAAAGAAGCGGTAGGACACCTAGAGAAGAAAGCCTCTGTGATACAGCTGTTTTCGGTTTCAAACCTGCCAGCAAATTAGCACCATAATCGACATGTTCAGTAATTTATGAGATTTTGATACCAGCATAGCAACATGGAAGCCATTAAATATTAAAATTCCAATACCAATTAGTCGTGGACGAGTTGACTGTGGAAAGTATGTCCAATCCACCTCTTCACCCACAGCAACAAAGAAAACAGGCAGCATTATATGAGTGAGGTAAGCCTCTCCATAGTATTCGGAGACCTTCAACAAAAACTACGAAAGAAAAGATCTTCGTATCAAAACTTGTAACACGAATGGTTTGAAAAAACAAATATGAGTGAGGTAAGCCTCTCCATAGTATTCGGAGACCTTCAACAAAAACTACGAAAGAAAAGATCTTCGTATCAAAACTTGTAACACGAATGGTATGAAAAAACAAATTTAGAATTCACATACCTTTGTGATTCGGTTTCTTAAATTATCTTCCTTAGGAGGTAATAGACGAGCCAACTGAATTAGCTGGGAGAAACAGTCAACATGTATCCATTCAAATGCAGGCCATTCGACACCTCCCCTGACCAAACCCTTAGATAAGAAGCAAACACGAGGAATATATACATATGCCGAAAAGTATGAGTTCAGGAACGGAAACGTGATGAAGAGCAGACCTTGCGTAAAGTTCAAGCAGGGAAACGTTGAAGAATGTTCCAGAAGAATGTGCAACTGAAGAAAATGGACAGGTATCAACAGCTTTCTGGTGCACAAATGGGAGCACTTCAGTCAGAAGCCGCAATAGGACATCAATATTCCAGCGTTCTCTTTCACCTAAGAGACGAAGATGTGACTCAGCAGAACCTTCAACACCGGAAAGGGGTGGACAACGCTGCCAGAGAGGAATAGTTAATTAGAACGCAATAAGAGACAGTACCGTTCAAGCAAAAAGTGAAAATTTTAACCCACCAACTAGGCTCAAGTGGTTAATGACATGAGAATGTCTCGGGAGACCCCGGGTTCGATTTCCTCAGAAAGGGTGATGCTAAAGAGTTATGATGCACGGATAATTCTGTCTGGTAGTATTTCCTGTATCTGATATGTATCCGACACAGATACGCAACGGATACTTAGATACACACTTGGGGACGACTTTGTAAATTTTCAAAGTTGGATACGGGATTCAGATATGCATATCCATAACTCGGATATGTGAAATGAAGAGCAATGTTGAAAGTAAAACTGCCAAATAATGAATGAAAATTGTCCAAATTGATGAAAAACGACCAAAACTAAAGAGAACCATTAAAAATTGTTTTAATTTTTGTGTTCAAATATTTATTTCATGGTCCTAATAATATTATAATGTACAATTTGATCATTATATTTAAAGTATTCACACAAATGTCCTCCACACCCACGTCTTGTATTTTTAAAATATCCCATATCCGCGTATCCTCACCCACGTATCTATACCCGTGCAGCCTAGTTAAAGAGCTCTGGATCAAACCTATACTCCCGAGTAAGAGTCAAGACTTTGCAGGCACCTCTTGGACCAAACTCAGGATTACTCACTACTCATGCTAGCTAGTCCCGGACACCGAGAGGCTTAAATAAATAGATTTAAAATAAAAAGTCGAAATTTTACCTGGACTGAGCCTAGGATGTGTGAAAGTAAAACTTCTAAAATGTGGTCTATTTTGTCTCCCCATTTAATAAGAGCAGGACAAAGTTCTTTGATTGTAGCTTCAACAACCACCCCTGCTGGATCACAGATCAACTGAAACATCATCTCCTCAACCTATCAACAAACACGAGAAAGAGATCGGATTAACTCTTTCCTTCTGTCTTGGTGTTGCTTGTAAGTCATCATGCTATGACCAGGGGACATATATATTGCTCCATTCCCTAGATCACGGAGCTTACATTTAGGCAATTCTGTCAAGTGAGATTTCTTCTCCATGATAGCCTCGAATCTTATTTAGTGAGGCTGACCTTGATATATTTATCCGTATTTGGGAAGAGTGGCAGCAGCAATGCAAGATTACGAGCAGCAGCCTCTCGAACAACAGTTGCAGGATCCTCGATTAGCTGTTGAACGATAGATAAGATAAGAGAATCACGGATCTCAGGCCGCACAAATTCTGCCAGCTGTCCACAAGATTGAGCAACCAGCAGTCTACGCTCCTCATACATGTGATTGATCTAGTAAGAACCAAAGTGGAATCAACATTCTAACCTAAACATGTATGATATACAAAAACAAATTGCATAGAAGATTTGTTAGTCGTACTTGTTCCCAACATTGAGGAAGCAATTCTGTTTCTGTTCTCATCTCTCCAACATTCCTCGCAAGTGTAACACAAGCCTGATAAAGGTATCTAAATCAATAAGCTTTGGGCAATAAAATCATTTAAAATTAAAACTCAAAATATTATCCGAACTCACATCCATTATAATTTGTCTTTGTTGCTCATCCGGACGCTTGATTAAATTGAATAATGTGTGGGTCAAGGAATCTCGGGTCGTGTTGTCTGGATGGCGTTCGATTGCACACATTATTAGGGGAAGAAGTTCCTACAGATAAAAAGGAAAAAGGAAAAAGGAAAAAGTCAACATAAAAAATCAAGCTTGTTAAGGGTAGCCTTGGCACAACATTAAAAACTGTCGCCATGTGACCAGAGGTTGACGATTCTAGCCGCAAAATGAGGCTCTTTTAGTAATTTAAGGCTTCAGATGGTGGTCTTATAAAGCTGGCCCTTCCCGCTGCATGGACAGGATAATTCTATGCACAGGGCTGGCCTTTTAACAAACGAAACTTGTAAAGTACAAGAACAAGATGTTCATATTGACAGTGTAATAAAAAGAAAGAGAATAAAACCACAGAACAAGCAAGAAATTAATACAAACCTCTCGATGATTGATCAGAACAAACGGCACAATTTTGGGCAAAGCGTCCGAGAGGATTTGTATGGTGCCAAAACCCTGACAAAGTTGAAATTCATCCAAAACGGTATAAAACAATTAATCAGCAAGTTATGAGTTGATTTCAAGAGAAGACTAAAAATACCGCACCCCAGCATTCAAATCAGCAGAAATGTTTTCAGACTTAAAAGTAACACCGTTTATCTTGTTAGCTGATTCATGAGTATCTTTTTTGAAATCTCCGATGTTACTATTGTCCTCTGAAGATGATTTCTCTTCGGACAAATTTTCCAGTACTCCATTAATGTTATCTTGAGTTGCCTGCACTTCACGATCAAAATCTGCACTTCGTAAAACGTCAGGGGAGGTTAGAGATGAAGTCTCTACTGTGTTGCTTGAGGAAACTATATCTTCAGGAAATCCATCTCCATTCTCATGATTGGTAGAATTTTTAGATTCAGTATTCACAGTGATTGTTCCTTTCAACCTCTCTATTTCATCCTGAAGCAATTTTATTTCTTCCACGTAGCTTTCGGATGATGGCGGTAGCACTGGTTCACATTCACTTGACCCCAAATTCCGTACAGAACTTGCACCTTCGACACGCATTTTGAGAGAAGTTATTTCAGCTCTACAGTCATTCAATTCTTTTCTTTGGCTTTCCATAGTCTGCTTCATGTCTTGTATCTGAGATAGTAGAAGATTCACACCAATGTAGTTCACACTAAAAGCTATCAAGTAATTCTAGCAATGTAAGAAAAACGGAGTAAATACACTTCACGACTTTTGCCCTTCTATCATCAATGTTTCACCTTGACACTTTTCACCTTGACACATTTACCTCCCATGTGTGCATTATTTTTACATTTTCAGTCCAAATGCCACGTGTCGAACAACCAGCATTGAAGGTATGACAAAAAAGGTATAAAAAAGAGGCATATATGAGGGGCAAACGTGTCAATATGAAACATTGGGGATATAAGTGATTTTTTGGGAAAAAAAGGACGAAGAAGTGTTGTTATCCTTAAGATAAACCAATACCATGTTCTCCTTGTCCTTGATTTCCTTTTGTAGAGCCTCTGTGGACTTCATCAATGCCGCAACCTGGTTGTCAAGCTTATCTTTGCTTTTCACCAAGGACTGGTTTTCCTTCATAAGCCTATCGATTTCTTGTTGCAGAGACTCATTTTGCGAAAGCATGGAAATTTTCTCCTGCGTCATCAGAAAGGTTTTACATACGTTGACCATAAAGAACACACAATAGCAATATATTATGAAAATACCTCAGCAGCTTCTGTTGTAGAAGAGAGGTACTGATAATAGTAATGACGCAAAGCATCTGGAACACAGGCAGGTGAGTTTTGCCAAATATCTAAATTCTGGTCAGTGACCTGCAACAAACATATTGCATATTGACAAGTTTCAATGTGACAATAACTCGAAGTACAATCTAAAAATGATATCAGACAAAATTCATGCTACAGATGAGTATGCATAGAATGCACACCTCACCAAACAAAATACACAAGGGCCTATCGCTAAAAAATAAAAAAATGGGAAAATAAAGAGCTTCCACTGTTTCACCAGCTACAAAACCAATATCCCAGCAAATCAACATCCGGTAATACTAAGTGGTGTATATACTAATGTTTGTTTGTTGATCTTAGACATTTTTTCACATGGATACTAAATTTGTAAAATGATAATTAATCAGTAACAATCATTTGAGTCTGAAAGATTAAATCAAAAACCACATTTTATATTCACGATACATTTCAAATCAGCCTTATGTCAACATCAAAGCGAGTCACCAAAAGCTATAAATACTTATGCCAATTACTGCACTATTTTTTAGCAATCAATTATCATATCCGGAGAAGAAACATCCACCCATGGAGTTCTTCACCACCGAATTACATTTAAATGATTAGAATATGATATTTCTCAGTCCCTGAAAGCAGCTAAGGCCTTTAAAGTATTCAAAGAAACATAAAACTATATCAAAGAGAGGGAGGAAATAGATGAAAGATGATCAGCCACTAGAAGAATAAAATTGCTTTACGTAAATATTCAGCAGCTACCTAGATGCCCAGGCACAGACGTATACCTCCTCATAAAAAGTCATTGCAGTTAACCGATATCCAGCTAACAGTAAATATTCTTTCACAGCACAGTTAAGATCACGGCGCTCACTATCCTTCATAGATCCCAAGTTAGAGGATGTTGACTCCCTCTTCTGCCGCAAATCTGGCGCACTAACAGCAGAATTTGTGTCAGTACCTGCACAAGTCATTTGCAGCGAGAGGAACAAAATTAAATTGTATTGCAGGAAATTATGGCAGCACTAAAATAAGGTTTACATTGGAAACTTGAAAACTATAAAGAAAAAATTGTTTGAGATCTTACATTTCAACCGTTCTTGAGTTGGGAAAAGAAAATAAAGAACCGGTAGCAACCTCTTGCACAGCCTAATTGAATTACAATGTATTTTTTTCTAAAAAATGGATGATCACACATACATACTGACATATAGACAGATGTACACAAAATCTTTAAGAGCATATGCACATGTTCGCTACTCTGGCTGTGCAAATGCATGGAGTTGAGCCTCAGAATGAAAAGAAATAAAATCTTGGTATGGCATCTATATGATCAATCAAAACAAAGGAACATCAAAGAGCCCTTTTAAGAATATTAAATCAAATTAAATTAAAAAAGCCTTTGAGTGAACAATAACATAATTAGCTGGTCAAAACTTTACCTGTGCGTTCAGGTGCAGAGGTTTCAGACTTTTTCTCTAACTCTGCCTTGAGTTTCAAAACATCTTCTTGAGCTAACCTTAGCTCATATTCACACAGAGCTAGTTTTTCTTTTAATGATTCTTTTTCTTCAAACAAGCTTTGGGGATCTGCAACTGTTATCACATATGAAATTGCAATTATGACATTAATTAAAATAAATTCTAATATGAAATCCTAACACAATAATTCATAAGCAATTGATTTATCATAAACTCATTAGTCCTCATTGTTGTAAACATATCAATCTTTATATTCATCATCAACAACATTTAAATTTGACCAAGCATTTGCATTAGAACATACTTATACATTCAAATCAGTTTTCACATCGGATCATATCCACCCATGAGTAACTTCAACGGCTATGGAAGCAGCTATGCTTCAACCGAGATCAGTTAGCATTAGGTAACGATGAAGCATCGCGAAAAATCAGTCACAGTAATTCGCTTTCACTAAATTGATATCATGAGATACGCAACAAACCGTGCGCGAGATCAGCCAAAAAATGTGCATGCAAACAATTAAGCTCAAACAAGGCAAATCTTTTGACAAGAAACCAAGAATTCAAAAACTTCACAGACACATGATGTTTGGTGAAGTAACAGCATCCCGTATACCATGAATGGCAGTCTCTTTAAGCTCCACAAAACAATCGCTTAAACTTACAATGACTACTTTCTTGGATTCTGACAATGAACTTAATAAGATGCTTCCTTTTTTTAACATTTCTTCCATGCCAACAAAGAGTCGTTCATATGGGAGGGATTTTATGGTACAACCGTTGTAGAAATGATGTACCAAGTGGCATGTATCATATCATTTCATTATCACTCTCTTTCATATGTAAAAATAGACATATGTGATGCATACCACTTGGTAGTACCTTCATATAATAACGGGTTGTATTCTAAAAACAATCTTCCTATGGTCAACAATCAACCAAATAAAACCTGATGTTACATCATATAAGTAAGTATATTTATCCGACACCTAAAAATGCAACCCCGTCATAGAAACATGCCTAGCATTAGCAACTCCAACTCCAAGCCACATCCACAAAATATTTTGGCTTAAATGGGTGAACCATCATAGCAGCAAGAACTAAGAAATCTACAGTTATAAGCTAAAGCTTTGAGCTAAAATAATGAAATAAGAAATCTTTTTGATATTCCACAGAGTGACACAATCCATATGCAGCAAATCACTACATGTCCAAATCGAATAAAGCACAGGCAGAACAATTCAGTAACACAACATATTTACGCTCAAGTAAACCTTCTATAAGCTAATAAAACACAAATTCATAACCAAACATTTCAACCACAATACATGCATTTTCAATCGAAGGAGCAAACCTCGTAGTGTATTAAGCCGTGAGATCTGATCAGCAGGGAATTGAGTGGTGTCGGAGAAGAACTCTTTCAGACGGATTGCTTGATTATCGCGGCCGTCGTCAAGGAGTTCGTGGAGAAGCTCGAACGCCGTTAACAAGTAATTTTCCTCTAACAGGAAATTCACCACACAATTGCATAGCGACGATTTCTCCACGTCCATTGCTGTCGAAATTCAATCTCAACCTGAATATTGATTCTGAGAAAGATCAAATTCATTCAGAAGAACAAGGAATTAGTATAAATCTTCAAACAGTTATTATGGTTCTTCGTGTTCATTTGATCATGTTTGACAAAAGCTTTGTGTTTAGATCTGTTCGCTTAGATAATTGACTCCACGACTAAGTACAACAATAGTAATTAAATGAAAAGTATAATAAGTCTATTTTTTTTATTTAAATCGTAAAATAAGCCAATTCTCACATTTTTGTTTTTACTTAGTAAAAACGACGCGCTTGTGACGTGTTCTGATAAATTTTTATAATATATAGATTATTGATTACTTACTTAATTTATAAAATAATTATACGTTAAATAATGATGTTGTTATACAACGATTTTATGTTTGATGTAATTATTTTATTTTCTTAGTAATAGGCATCGAAGCAAATTTGTACATGTTACATTTTAATTCTTTCAAATACGATAGTTTTTATAGTTATAAAATCATGCATTTTATTGGTATCGGATGAAGATTCGTCTCAAGAGATCTGTCTCTAAAGTTCATTCTAACCTAAAAATATCATCAAAATATAATGTGCATTCAAAACTCGCAGAATGCTCTAATTACGCATCGTGATATTTTGTACTCTATGTTAAATAATTTATTGTCGATCAAATTTAATAACCATGAAAACAGAGGATCGTTAATTGTGTCATATGAGTATTAATGAGCTTTATTTATTCTAAGCCAAAAATTAATCATACAAGAAAAAAACCGAATGAATAATAATCGCACAAATGTATTTGAAGGATATTTATCTTTATTCGCTTAAGTATTATTCATTGTTTATTCCAAACTTTTCGTGATGCTATTTGTCTCTTCTTCTTAAGCTGGGCATAAAGCCATCGAACTTTCGTTAGTCTGTCATCCACTACTACCATGTTGACTTCCTTTACTTGACTTAAGTAATCCATCTATAAAATCCATGTTGAGTTGGGACCATGACGTAGAGGTATTAGCAGAATCGGAGCAATCACTGAGGTTTATTCCTTAAGTTGAGCCAATAAAAAGTCTCTGAACTCGTTATAACACGCCTCACTTCTAAATGACCTTTATCGACTTGAGCAAGCAACCGCTCTTTCAATTTGGATCT
>JAOBSW010001221.1:0-110198 GCA_026214975.1 Gentiana macrophylla
CGTTGTTTTAGTCACGTTAGATTGTTGTTTTATGCGAAATGAGCGTAAATTTTTTCAAAATTTTCCGACATTTTTGTTTTTGTTTTGTCCCGAGTAGGCAATTCAATTTGAAGTTCGTTGTTTTTATAGTCATCTATGCGATATTTCATGTACTTGATAAGTTAGTTGTTTCACCTGACACTACTTTTCACGAGCCATAGTGACGATGAGCTATTTTATAAAGCTATACCCCGTTTTGGATTAGTAGTTTTTGATTTTCTTATAAGTCATGTGCTTAGTGCTACGTATATATCTTGAGATTTATGATAGTTTGTATTTAGATCCGAAGTATGAGATACTGTGAATATCTAGATGTTTGAATGTGATAAGTAACACGTAACTAATGTCAAACGAAAGTTGATAGGTTGGAAATCAAGGTTAAAACGCTAAAGTTTACATCTTTGTTTATGTTATGACGCGTTAATTTCCGTAAATCGAAAGATAGAAATTAATAGGCGAATCATCTACGAAAGTAGGATTCATACCTTTGATAAGATGAACCACAACTTGGTAGAAACTGCAATATAATCGGGATGAGAGATTAGTGTTTGTTGGATAGGTGGATCAATACTCGTTTGCCCGTATTAAACTTGATTTAACCCTTGAGACTTGAACTGTTTAGTTAGTTTATTATCTATTTGCACTTTTAGAGTAATTTGTTCGCAACCAAACCTCCCTAGCTTTGGATTCGTCCTTTGTCTAGTTTATATTCAGCATATATGTTCAGTTTAGTTTTGTTTAATCGATGTTTAGTTTAGTTTTCCGTGACATAACTTAGTCAGACAAAAACTAGGAACCACCTCCGTCTAGTTCCCCGTAAGATCGACCCGGCATTAACCACTAGTACTACGATCCTTATACTTGGGGTTAACCGGATTATAAATTTATTACTTGTTTGTTTTGCATAGATAAAATCCGTAGACAAGTTTTTGGCGCCGTTGCCGGGGAACCGGACGGTTGTCTAGTTTTTTGTTCTAGTTTTATTTTGCTTTCAATTCTGTTTTTAGGTTAGATATTTTCAATTTCGTTTGTGGTTAGTAGTTCGATTGTTTTTGTTCAATTGTGCATCGTTTTAATTGCGTTTTGCTAGTAGTTAATATAAAATCTTTGCTCCTAATTTATCTCTCGTTTTACATTTACCACGCCTCTGTTTCCTATCCGTTACGCCCGATTTGACGAAAGGCGTCCGTATTACGACGCCCGTCCGATTCTTGCTTGATCGGACGGCGTTTAGTTTATCGGACGCCCGTCCCTCCAAACGTCCTCAATCTCGAATCGATTTCGGCGAAGCAGGCGGCGTTCACACTTCGGACGCCCGTCTATCCTGAAACGGTGTCGACGCCGTCCATAATTTTGGGACGTCCGTCCGTTCTCTTTTCCTTCTATCAACTTCTTCTTTTCTTTTCTTTTCCTAGGTTTTGATCTTAGATTAGATTATAAGTCTTTAGTTTAAGTCGTTAGTTTCTTAGTTTATAGTTCTCTTTCTCTCCTTCTTTCTTTCTTGCTCAACAACTTGATCTTGGATCTCGGTGTATGCAAACTCGTAGTCAGAAGGGACCACTAATCTACTCCGTTGACCCCGAGCGGACCATAGTCCGACCCAATAGGCGGAAACTTCGGTTCGACGAAGGAAACGCTCTAGATCAAGAATTTGAGCATTATTTTTCAGGAGAAATCGAAAGAATAGTAATAATGGCAGCGGAAGATAGGCGGACGTTGGCCGACTATGCCATGCCTGGCACAGTCACCATCAACCCCGCGATTGTTATGCCAGCCATTACTGCTCAAACTTTCGAGCTTAAGCCAGGACTTATTCAGATGATGCAGCATGCATCGATTTTTCACGGCTATCAATCTGAGAACCCCCACACTCACCTACACACATTTCTACACATATGCGGTACTACCCGTATCCAAGGTGTAAGTGAGGACGCAATCAAGCTCAAACTTTTCCCATTTTCCTTGCGGGGAAGCACTAGAGTGGTATCACTCCTCCCCTCGGAATCCATTACGACTGGGCCGGACTTGAAAGAGAATTTTGAGTCAATATTTCCTCCATCAAAGACGGCCCATTATTTGAATGAAATCTTCACCTTCCGTCGGCAGGAAAATGAGTCTTTCTTTGATTGCCGAAAAGGTTCAAGTCCTCCTCCGAAAAATGCCCCACCATGGCTTGCCGATGCAAAGGCAAGTCCATACATTCTTTAAGCGGATTGACCGAGCTCACTAAGGGCATGGTCAATAGTTCATCTGGCGGGGCATTTTTGAAGAAGACTCAGAGACGAAGGATGGGCATTGTTGAAGACATTGCCAAATATAACTATGCTCCATCCTATCAAGCTATTCAGCACCTCCTCCTCCTCCCAAGGTCGAGGAAGTGACTATGCAGATCGATTGCCATGTTGCAAAAGCAAATGGCTAACTCTCAAATGACAACGTCCCGGACTATTCCTAATCCGAGTATTCGGACTCTCTCGTTTCCACAGAACTCCAGGTGTTCGTATTGCGAAAAATTACATCAACCTGGCCACGTGTTCAGCCGGTGTCAATTTCAATCCCCTCGCTCATCAAGTCAACTGTTCATAATAATGGGCGGTATAATCCAATCACATGCCAAGTATGTGATGATCCGGGCACACTGCTTGCTTCGTTTCTGTCCCATGATTGGACAAAATGCGGAAGTGAATGCTTTTTCTGGCCAGTCTAATCCTAGATTCAATAACCAATTCTCTGGCCAGAATAATGCTCAAAATCAGGGCTTCGTCCAGAATCCGAGTTTCAATCAGAGTCCAAACTCGAACTTTAATTCTAACCCGAACTTCAATAGAAACCCTGGTTTTGGTTCGAACCAAAACTCTAATTTTTCCAATCAAACACAAAGGTTTAATCATAATTGGCCCTCCATTTCCAATTCCAATTATCAGAATCGGCCCGACCGACCACAAAATCAAAATTTTTCCAATTCTCAAGGCCCTCGAATTCCAATGACCTCAAGGCTGAATGGAACTCATTCAAAGAGGAGCAAAACAAGAACATTCAGCTCCTGATGAGTACCAGTAAGAACCTTGAAAGGCAGATAGGCAACCAGGGCCGAGCGATTAGCATCAAGACCCCGGGGCATTTGCCCAGCTTTTACGAGAAAAATCTAAGGGCGGTCATGTTGCTCGGACCGATTTAAGCGGCGACCAATGTCTCGACCTCGTACCAACCATGCACTATGGACAAGAGGAAGCCAAGACAATGAGTTTAAGCGCGGTGGTGAGTGGTCCCCACGGCTTTCAGGGAAACCACTAGCCCCTCCTCGCCATTGATAAGGCATGAGGGAAGTTGAGCACCCATCATCCCTTGGTGCAAGCAAGTACTCAGGTGGTGATCACGATAGGTGAAAAGGTTGGAAATCCTCGGTGGCTGTTCCCCGAGGAGGGTGAACAAGTTGGAAATCCTCAAGTGGCTGATCCTTGAGGGTGAAAAGGAAAAGAAAGTCAGGTGGCTGATCCACGACTTCAAAGCTCTCGAAAAGACGGTTCGGTGGAAGGATTTTGAGGACAAAGCTATCAGGCGCATCCTCAAAGAAAGTCTTTCGAGAGTGATCTCGAAGAAGCTTCCGTTTCCACCGAGGAAGAGCAACATTCCATTGGTTGAAGACAAAAGTACGAGAAGGTGCTAAACCTTCGAAAAATACTCAGGTAAATACGCCATTATCCGAGGTCTTGGTGAGATGCCTAAGTATATAAAGTTCATCAAGGATGTTGTATCTTCCAAGAAGAAGTTAGCGAGGAATGGATCAAGCGGTTGGTAAGGAGTGTTCTCTGGTCAATTATGAAAGCTTACCAATCAAGAGAAGCGACCCAGAAAATTTGTGCTCACATTGCAGATGGGAGGACTAGTCTTCCCAAATTCCTTATGTGTGACTGGGTGCATCTATCGACTGATGCCATTATCTGTATGCAAGCAGCTGGGTTTACAAAGTCTTCTAGAACCCACGACCATGAATTTGCAGTTCGCTGATAGATCTTCTAAGAAAGCTTCAGGAATCCTAAAGGACGTATTAGTTGAAATAGATAGGTTTACCTTTCCGGTTGACTGCACGTCTTAGATATTGAGAAAAGTGAAAATGTCCCTTGATTCTTGGAAGACCCTTCCTATCTACAGCTAGAGCCCTTATCGATTGTGATGGTGGGCACGTGACCATTCGAGTTGGTGACCAGGAGGTGAGTTATAGTGTTTCTAAATCTATCAATGTACCTTCTGGATCTCCAACCGGTTGTTCCATTGAGGAGACGTCTGATGACTTCAATGACTCCATGGATACGCAAGTCTTGGCTGTAGAAGCAGAATATGAGCGATTGATCGATAATCCCGAATAATCATGGTGTGGTCAATCTAGACCGATTAGCGGTGAATTTGAGGATGAGCTAAGAGAAGAAGCCTTGGCGATGGGACCACCGAGTAAGCTCGGCGATGTTGAGTTGAAGAGTGGTGATCTTAAATCAAGTCCAGAGGATCCTCCCGTAGATTTGCATGCTGAAGCCGTTGCCTAAACATCTTAAGTATGTGTTTTTAAGAGAAGGTGACAAGCTTCCTTTGATCATCTCGCCAAGCTATCTCGTATAGAAGAGCTTAAATTGTTAAACGTCTTGCGCAAAAATGAAAAAGCCTTTGGATGGCGGTGGGAGATATCCGAGGATATCTCCCGACATCTGTATGCACAAAATCAAGGCGAGGAGGGTGCAAAACGAGTTAGACGACCTCGAGAGAAGACTCAACCCTCACATGCAAGAGGTAGTCAAGAAGGAGATCATTAAACTTCTAGATATGGGTATCATTTACGCCATTCTTTGACTAAAGTGAATGGGTTTCCCCGACTCAAGTAGTTCCCAAAAAGGTGGAATTACGATTGAGAAAAATGAGAAAGGAGAGGAGATAGCATTGAGGCTCGTTATGAGGCTATAAGTGCTGTATTGACTATAGAAAACTCAATGAGGTCACTGCTGAAAGATCATTTTCCCCTTCCATCCATAGACCGGATGCTTGGCGTCTGGGGCGGGCACACGATTCTATCTTGCTTCCTGGATGGATATTCAGGATACTTCCAGATACCCATCGATCCGGTTGACCAAGAGAAGACCACTTTCACTTGCCCTTACGGGACACTCGCCTACAGGCGGATGCCATTTGGTCTCTGTAATGCCCCGGCCACCTTTCAAAGGTGTATGATGGCAATCTTTGACGGGCTAGTTGAAAAGTGCATGGAGATTTTTATGGATGATTTCTCGGTCTTTGGTCAATCCTTCGATGATTGCCTCGATAATCTTGATCAGGTGTTGTCTAAATGTGTGGAAAAGGACTTAGTGCTCAATTGGGAAAAATGCAATTTCATGGTAGATGAAGGCATAGTTCTTGGCCACAAAGTGTCCGCCAAAGGTATAGAAGTAGATAGGGCCAAGGTAGAAGCCATTGAGAAGATGAGTTATCCTAAGAATGTTCGGGAGGTCCGAGGTTTTCTCGGACATGTCGGTTTCTATAGGAGATTCATCCAAGATTTTTCCAAAGTAGCCAAGCCCCTCTCTACTCTGCTCAAGGAAGACGTTGAGTTCAATTTCGATGATAGCTGCAAGCACGCATTTGAGGAGCTCAAAAATCGTCTAATTTCTGCTCCAATCCTTATTTCACCTGACTGGAACTTACCCTTTGAGCTTATGTGCGATGCATCCAACTATGCTGTTGGTGCAGTCTTAGGGCAAAAGCTTAATGGAAAGTTCCGACCTATCTATTATGCCACCACACATCGAATCCTTCTCAAGTTAACTACACAACCACCGAAAAGGAATTATTAGCCGTAGTCTTTGCTATGGATAAGTTTCGTAGTTACTTGCTAGGTGCCCAAGTGATTGTGTGGGTGATCACGCGCGCTGCTGCGTTATCTCATGACCAAAAATGAAGCTAAAGCTGCGCTATCTGCGTTGGATCTTGACCTCCAAGAATTTGACGTTCAAATCAAAGATAAGAAGGGCGGAGAACGTAGTGGCGGATCATGTCTCTAGGATGATAAGTGAGAAAAGGGTGATCACGAAGATATAGATCTTTACATTCCTCAGAAAACATCATGTTGATCGATGGCGCTCTCCGATGTTCCATGGTATTCATCCATTGTGAATTACCTTCATGCCCGTTACCTTGACCCCGAGATGTCGTATCAGGAGAAGAAGAAGTTCTTCTATGATATTAAATATTTCGTTTGGGATGAACCTTATCTGTTCAAGATCTGCAAAGATGGTTTGCTTAGGAGATCGTTCACGAATCGAGCAACAAGAGATTATCGAGCAATGCCATAGTGGACCCACAGGTGGTCACTTTGGTCCTTGGAAAACGGTTGCGAAGATCTTCCAGTCCGGTTTCTATTGGCCTACGATCTTTAAGGATACAGAAGCCTTCTGTAAAGCTTGCGATAGGTGTCAAAGAACCGGAACTCGACAAAGCGTTTCGACATGCCTTTAAAACCCATCTTAGAGTGCGAAGTCTTTGATGTATGGGGCATCGATTTTATGGGACCTTTCCCGTCATCGTGTGGCAACAAATACATCTTAGTCTGCGTTGATTATGTTTCGAAATGGGTGGAGGCGGTGGCCACTCCTCACAATGATCATAAAGCGGTCATGAAATTTCAAGAAGAACATCTTTGTGAGATTTGGATGTCCTCGAGCCTTGATCGAGTGATGAAGGAACATTTTCGCAACCGACCTCTCAGAGAAAGTTCTTGAAAAGTATGGTGTTCGCCATAAGACCGGCACACCATACCATCCGATGACTAGAGGTCAGGTTGAGCGAAGCAACCAAAGCATCAAGCAAATCTCGAAAAAGCGATGCAATCATAGAAAGGATTGGAGTTTGAAATTGGATGATGCACTATGGGCGTATAGGATCGCGCCTATAAAACCCCTATGGGTACATCTCCATATCAGATGGTTTATGGCAAGCCATGTCATCCGCCGCCATTGAGTTAGATCATAGGGCTTATTGGGCACGAAGTTTCTTAACTTTGATTCCCAAACTTGTGGAAAACATCGACTGCAGCAGCTGCATGAGTTAGACGAGTTCCGACTCCAGGCTTACGAAAGCGCCAGGATAAGCAAGGATAAGATGAAGCTCCTCCATGACGCAAAAATTAAGAAAAGAGAATTTCAAGTAGGGGAACAAGTTCTTCTTTATAATTCCAGATTACATTTGTTTTCTGGAAAGCTGAGGACACGATGGTCCGGGCCCTTTACGATTCTCAAAATCATTCCTGGAGGCGTTCTAGAACTACTCGGTTATAAAGATCAGCCGTTTCGAGTTAATGGTCAGAGGTGCAAACACTATATTGGGGAACCTACAGGCAAGCCTTTGATTGTTAAATTTCTCGATATCCTTGGATGTGGTGTTAATGAGGTCGAAGACTCTGACGAGATTTCACCCAATCTGTTTCCTGAGGATAACGGTGGTGGTCTATCACAAGAAGTTCTAGCCGGTAGTTGGGACATGGAGGAATACGCGAGGGAGCAACAACTCAAACGTCAGCAGAGAAATCTACAAAGGAGAAAGTCGACCATGGGAAAGGTTCAACGTATCTGGAAAACTGTCAAAGCTTTAATCCCATGCGTTAGGTGTCGTTTCTGCAGCCACAATCCTAATCAGAACTTTAACGAGGTAATGGCGGGCAGAAAACTCAAATGGCCTGACCCATGCTGAATTTAAATGGTGTCGAGCTAACGACATAAACCAAAAGCGCCACTAGGAGGCATCCTAGATATCCAATCTTGTTTTAGTTTTTCTTAGTTCTTTTTGCTTTAGTATGTTATTTTGGTTAGTTTTACTAAGCTTACGTGTTTCGATCACGTCAGTAGTCTTTGTCTAGATATGGATCTCTACGGAGTTCGCCCACGAGGAGTTCCCACTCATTAGTCGCATCCCGCCGATCACGATGAGATGATGGACCAGGAGGCACTATAGTTCTTCATGTAGATTTTGACATTAGCACTCAGTTAAGACCATCACGACGTTATCATTGTTCCACCGTGTTCGGGAGGCGGCGAGTTCACGATCGAGGAGTTGCGGGAGGCCATAGGACGTCCTTACACGATCCTTAATGATCCTATGTCGACGGATTTGGCACTAGTGCAATGGCGGTTTGAGCATTTTAGAGGTGTTGAGGTAGGTGGTGAGGATTGGTGTTTGCGGGATGAGTACGACTTCCCTCCGGCTATCGACATGCTTCGACGCCTCATTCGCTTAGTGGATTGGGACGAGATCTACGCAGATTAGTGTTTCATTAGTTAGTTTTGCTTTCGTCGAGCCCCGACGTAAAACGGAAGCGCTTGGTGGGAGGCAACCCACTATTTTATTTTTGTTGTTTTATTTTCAAGTTCTTTCATGATTTTCCGTATTGTACTTTTTGAATTTTAAATTATCAGTAATAAAAGTTTCGCATTTAGTTGTTTTTTATGATAATTTTTAGAAAAGAAAAATTTTGCATTCTTCTTGACTGGACGCCCGTCTAGTGATACTAGACGCCAGTCCGGCCCTCGATTTTCCTGGACGCCCGTCCAAGATATGGGACGCCCGTCTAGAAACAAGCTTTTCAATCCTGTATTCAACTTCTTGACCAGACGTTCGTCTAACAATATAGACGCCCGTCCGGATAATTCCCTCCAATCCTGTATTCAAATCAAGCCTTTGGACGAGCGTCTGGCATTTTGGACGCCCGTCCGGTTCATCACATTTCCAGACAGATGCCCGTCCGCCGAGTTGGACGAGCGTCCACCACCTGTCTATATATATCCCCCTCATGCCATGAACCCTCATTCCTTCGAATTTCAAACCGCCACACCCGACTTTTGCCCTCCTCTCAACCTAAATCCCTTGACTCAACACCAAATTGGGCGATTTCAAGTGCTATAGGACGCCTCTGACACCCTCTCTTCGATTTTCAAAGCCAAATCCCCCAACATTCCATATTTTTAGAGAATCGGCCACCTATATAGTCCGTCCTTGTTCAAGAAAAATCGGATTTTTGGGGTCAATTTGGGTTGTTTTCGACGTCTACAAAGCATTATCTTCATCTACTCACCATCTTTGGTAAGTTTGTAGCGACTTTTCTTGATTTCTTTCACGTTTTTGTGAGTTCGATCTTTGGTCGGCTCATTTTCTTGAAATTTATCTTATTTTGTTCTTTGTTTTTTCTGTTTTGGTGTTGTGATGATGTGGTGATGATGGTTGTGGTGGATGGGTTGATATTGTTGAATTGAAATCCCGATTTGGATGTTAAACGGGTACCCCTTTGTTGTGCCTTGAATTGTTTTAGTTTTTGTGGTCTTTAAAGTTTCAATCATGGTGCGGGTGAAGGGAGTTTGAGCGGTTTGGTAAGGGTGTGGCTAGGGAGAGTGGTAAAAGCGTAAAGAGTTGGATCCTCCCATAGTTGATCCAAATAGGGCGTAGTGATCCGAGAGCAACCCTCTAGGGCATCACAACAAGCTAGAGCTGATTTGAGAGATGAGTCCACCTCGGGGTCTGAAACTGATTTGGATGTGCCCTTGACACGGTTTACTAAGAATGCCCGAGGTGGTGAGCCGTCTCAGAGGTGGAGGCTGGCTGAAGAGGTTGCTAGGGAGGATGCCGATGAACCTAGGACCGAGGGACCTCGAAAGAAAGTGAGACCAGCTGTGCCTATCCCTATGCCTCGTCGGTTTGTCAACTCTAAAGCACATGAGGCCTATACCAAACACTATTTCGCTCGGAATATGTTGGTTGAGCGGGCGGTGATAGAGACAAATGTGGATCCCGTTTTTGTGAAGTTGTTGCGAGATAGGAAATGGGAGGAATTGATGAAGATCCCGACTACCCCAGTTAATGATTCGTTGGTTAGGGAGTTTTACGCTAATTTTTCGGAAACCGACTTGAACACGGGGGTTGTGTTGGTTCGAGGTGTTAAGGTTCCCATTTCACCACAAGTTTTTAATGCAAAATATGGGTTGGCAGCGTTTGAAGGGTTGGATTATAAGGAGGAAATTAAGAGAAGGCAGGATTCGGGACAGGATCCCTTGGAGGAATTGAGGTTGAAAGTTTGCCCCGATGTTGCTTGGACGCTCAGACCGGGTGGGGACCGTAAGGAGATTGTTACTACGGCGTGGTCTGAGGATTGGAGAGTCTATTGCCGTTTCATCCAGAGTCGTTTATTGCCGAAGAATAATTTGACACACTTTCACATAGGCGACCTTGGAATGTTGTATGCTTTGGTTTTCAAGTTAAATGTCGATGTTGGCCAAGCGATTTATGATGAGTTGGTGTTCAGTCAGAAGAATTACAAGCGGAGTTTGATTGTCCCACATTTGATTCATCAGATATGCAAGGATGCCGGAGTGCCGGAGTATAAGCAGGATCATAGGCCTAAGAACCCGAGAGGTATTCAGAGAGAGAAAGCTCCGTCTACGGTTGAGTCTGAGGCTGTTCCGTTCATCGAGCCTGGTTCCACGCCGACACCGCCTCAAGCCTCGCTTTTTTTCGATTATCTTCTTCCGAGATTACTCGGCATAGTATGGCTCATAGTTTGAGGGCGATGTTGAGTGACATCCGGGATGGCCAAGATAATATTTTGTCGGTTTTGGAATGTATCGTTGATGGACGGCAACCGAGAGATCGGGCGGGTATTCAATGCAAGTAATATGGATTATGTCTTCTCCGGAGCAGATAGAGCGGGTGATAGCCGAGGTGGTCAGATGGAGGAGAAGCCCGAGTCGATGATGAGGAGGATGAGCCCCGGTAGACCTCAAGCTATCGCTTCTACTACGCAGACTGAGCCTACCACAGGCACGCCGTCCGTTGTTCGTATTCTACTTGAGATCCTCCTCATGTTGATGCCCTATTTGGTGGTTCTGTTGTTATTCCTCCGTCGATGCTCCGATTCGCTTTGAGTGATGTTGAGATTTTTATGCATTTTACGCTTGATGTATTTCTTTCTTTTCTCCGACTCGATCTGGTTGTACGATGACTATTACTACTTTCCTTTTGGATGCTTCTATGATTTCTGTACTTTCTATTTTTCTTGCTACTGTTGACTATCGTCGGCGTATGTTTAAATCATGTAAGCTGTCTAGCACCACATACTTGGATCGCGATTTCGTTGGTATTATGATCATTTTTGGATGACGCTTGTTGTTATATCTCTTTCATTCATTCCTTTCAAATTATTACGTTATTGTGCCCCGTTTCCCCCCAAGATTCTGTTGTTTTGTCGAGTAGTGTAGATCTAGTTTTTGTTGAGCTCTTGGCTGAGTTCGGTTTGGACGTTTTTTTATCCCGACGCTTTTGCGAGTGTTGTTTCTTTCATGCTCCGGCCTGACCAACATCTCGATTTTCTACGCCGCATACTGACTAAGTTTCTTATCCTTTTTTTTTCTCGCACAACATGAGGACATGTTGCATTTTCAAGTGTGGGGGAGGGGATAGTTCGATTTGTGCCTATGTGTACACGTTGTTTTAGTACGTTAGATTGTTGTTTTATGCGAAATGAGCGTAAATTTTTTCAAAATTTTCCGACATTTTTGTTTTTGTTTTGTCCCGAGTAGGCAATTCAATTTGAAGTTCGTTGTTTTTATAGTCATCTATGCGATATTTCATGTACTTGACACTACTTTTCACGAGCCATAGTGACGATGAGCTATTTTATAAAGCTATACCCCGTTTTGGATTAGTAGTTTTTGATTTTCTTATAAGTCATGTGCTTAGTGCTACGTATATATCTTGAGATTTATGATAGTTTGTATTTAGATCCGAAGTATGAGATACTGTGAATATCTAGATGTTTGAATGTGATAAGTAACACGTAACTAATGTCAAACGAAAGTTGATAGGTTGGAAATCTAGGTTAAAACGCTAAAGTTTACATCTTTGTTTATGTTATGACGCGTTAATTTCCGTAAATCGAAAGATAGAAATTAATAGGCGAATCATCTACGAAAGTAGGATTCATACCTTTGATAAGATGAACCACAACTTGGTAGAAACTGCAATATAATCGGGATGAGAGATTAGTGTTTGTTGGATAGGTGGATCAATACTCGTTTGCCCGTATTAAACTTGATTTAACCCTTGAGACTTGAACTATTTAGTTAGTTTATTTTCTATTTGCACTTTTAGAGTAATTTGTTCGCAACCAAACCTCCCTAGCTTTGGATTCGTCCTCTGCCTAGTTTATATTCAAAGCATATATGTTCGATTTAGTTTTGTTTAATCATTGTTTAGTTTAGTTTTCCATGACATAACTTAGTTAGACAAAACTAGAACCACCTCCGCTCTAGTTCCCCGTAAGTTCGACCCGGCATTAACCACTAGTACTACGATCCTTATACTTGGGGTTAACCGGATTATAAATTTATTACTTGTTTGTTTTGCATAGATAAAATCCGTAGACACCTATGCATCTAGGCAGTTGAAGGTGCATGAGAAGAATTACCCGACACATGATCTAGAGTTGGCAGCGGTAGTTTTTTGCCTTAAAGACTTGGAGGCACTACTTGTATGGAGTTAAAGCATGGATCTTCACCGACCATAAGAGTTAAAGTATTTCTTCACCCAATAGAATCTGAATATGAGACAGAGGAGATGGTTAGAATTTGTAAAGGATTACGATTTGGATATTCAGTACCATCCGGGAAAAGCAAATGTAGTAGCAGATGCTCTGAGCAGGTAACCAGTGGTTGCAGCTCCCAGTGTTGAGGTAGTGGCAGAAAAACTAGATGGGCTGCACTTCAGGAGCTTTGATCAGATCGAAGACCGGCAGTTTGTGGCACCGTTGTTAGCAAGATCTGAATTGATGGATGACATTCGGGAGAAGCAAGACGAAGATCCGGTTTTGGTTGATTTGAAGCGGGTTGCTAGGGAGAAGCCTACAGTTGGTTACGTGATGGATAAGAGTGGAAATCTGTGGTACCAGGATCGTCGGTGTGTACCTAATGTCGGCGACCTAAGATAAAGAGTTATGGAAGAGGCACACAGAATTGCTTTTGCGGTTCATCCAGGCGCTACTAAAATGTACAGAGATTTAAAGGAAAGATTTTGGTGGCCCTCGATAAAGTTGGAAATAGCCAAGTTTGTGGCAGAGTGTGAAGTTTGTCAGAAGGTTAAAGCAGAACATAGAAGACCCGGGGGAATGCTTAAGCCATTGGACATCCCTGAATGGAAGTGGGATAAGATTACGATGGATTTCATCACCGGATTACCTAGGACAAAGGGAGGGCATGATGCAATTTGGGTAATTGTGGATAGATTGACCAAATCTGCCCATTTCTTGCCATACAAAGTTGACATGCCGTTGAAGAAGATGACGACACTATATCTGGATAATATAGTGAAGCTACACGGAGTTCCTATCTCTATAGTTTCGGATCGTGATTCGAGGTTCGTCAGTCGGTTTTGGAAGAGCTTACAAGAAGCTTTTGGAACTAAGATGGATTTGAGCACGACTTTTCATCCTCAGACAGATGGACAATCTGAGAGGACCATCCAAACACTTGAAGACATGTTAAGAGCTTGTGTTTTGGAAGTAGGCGGATCATGGGATGTTTACCTATCGGTAGCAGAGTTTGCATATAACAACAGTTTTCATGCAAGCATAGGCATGCCACCATTTGAAGCGTTGTATGGGAGAAGAAATGTCGAGAGTCCATAACGTATTTCACGTTTCGATGTTGAAGAAATGTCTGACAAAGAACGGTGTTGAAACTACGGTTGATCCAGAAATCCTACAAGATAATCTTGCTTACGACGAGAGACCTATCAAGATTTTAGACCGGAAAGAAAAGACGATTAAAAGGCGAATGGTTCCCTTGGTGCTAGTTCAGTGGAGCAATCATTCACCCGAGGAGGCAACTTGGGAAGTGGAAAGCGACATGATCAGTGAGTTCCAAGAGTTTGCGGACTTACCAGGTATGTTCTAGTTTCGAGGACGAAACTCCTTTTAAGGGGGGAGGAATGTAATATTCTGATTTTCGGGAAAGGGCAGACGTGTCTTTTTGCGAAAACGAAATATTGGGTTCGGTTCCTTTTAATCGGAGTTAATTAATTTGGACATTATATATATATATTTCGAGTGGTATATATATATATAGTAAGGAAATCTGATTTTTTTATTACTAAGGGCAAATAAGGAAAACTAAGGTTTTATGGGAATGGGTATTTAAAGGAAAAATTAGACTGATAATCCCCATAACCTTTTTACAAAAAAAAAGAGAGCAGCCACGTTTTTCCCCTCTCTTCTGCGTATTCAAGGAGAGAGTTGAGGGTTGGGAAAGTTTCACGAATAACTGAAGCTGCTCTTGGTGGTTTTCAGATCGGACGGGAGCGTTAGAATCGTCGTGAGGAAAGCATCGTCTTGATACCAGTTTGGTTGGCAAAGCTGCAGGCTTTTGTTGAGGTTTTGATCAGTTTCTGCGGCTGCAAATAGGTAAGGAAACTATCCTTATGATCTCAAATGTCTTTTATAAGGTTTAGATGGAATTATAGGGTGTTTTGATGCTAGATTGATGAGTTTATGGATTGGTCATTGATCATAAGTGTCATAATATGTTTAGACATAATTTTTCAGAGTTTTTTTGTGTTGTTCTTGCTGTTTTTCAGTTTGGAATCGTTTTGGGAATCGCATGATGAAGGTTTAGGGTTCTAGTCGAACCCAGGTGGACGAGCGTCTGGTCTCTCCGGACGGGTGTCTACTTGGGGCACATTTCGACGACAGCGCCTGGCTTTTTACGGACGGGCGTTTGAAGTGTTGTTTTACATTCGAGATTGAAAGCTGCTTTAGGTGGACGGGCGCCCAATAAGCTTCGTGACGGGCGTCCAGAGCCTTAAACGGGCGTCTAGCTTGTGTTGTCCTTCTTCCTTTGTAGGCTGTTGTTTAGCCTTATAAGCACGATTTAGCTTTATGAAACCTTTATATATGACATAATAAATGGTATAAACTTGGACAAGCCTGAATTGAGCTTCTGATTCGTTCAATTAAAACACCGAATGTACTCTTAAAGGGAGTTGAAGTTCGGATCCGTCGGAAGAGCATGATAGGCTTGTGCTTTGATGAGTTAACATTCATCAATGTCTGTGTAATTGCTAGGACTTGTCCGTGTCTAGTGGTCTAGGAAGAGAGTAGTCTGTGTGAGGGAGATTATTTGAAAACACTTAGGTGGCTAGTTAATTATCCTAATAAACAACGTACTTGACTAGTAAAAGATTAAACAACATGTCTCTCTTGGCTAGGCACCAGGCTAAATCGTGATGCATGTGCTACCTCTGAAGTTGGAGGAACTCTGTAGGTCAAAAGACACTAAGTACAGAGGGACTCCACTGAGACGCGCAAGCTATCGGAGTCTACCTTTTCTAGACTTCATGGATATTGGTGTGATCCACTAATATGTTGCAAAAGAGTGTTCCCGAGGTGGAAGAACTCCGTAGGTCATAATGACCCTAAGTACGGAGGGACTCTTCTGAGGTGGATGCGCGTAGTGCCCTTGAGTGCGGTTGTAACATAGATAGGCTAGGTAGAAACGTTTAGTCAATTCGTGTTGATGGACATGAAATGAACCCTAGGTTGAGTCGGTCTCACATAAACAACCAATCGGTTTAAGTATCATTTCCTTATAAACTACAGCTGTTTTCATAGCTTCTCTTTCTTATTAAGTACGTTGTACTTACCTCAAATGCATGTTTTTTTTCCTATGTGTTTGGGGATGAGAAGACGAACAGGTTTTCGAGGAGGAGTTCGACGACGACGTTTGACGGCACTCGTTGAAGACTTATCATTTCCTGCTTTATTTATACATTTGGATTTCTTTGATACTTTTGAGGTAGACTTTTGGTCTTTCGAGACGTGTAGTACTTTTCTTTTGGGATTTTTGTACTTTTTTAAATGTAATAAATTTACATTTGTCCACTTTTAGATTCCCCTTTTCTATTCTTATAAGTTTAGAAATTTTATACCCGAGTTTTGCTTCCGTTTGCTTTCATTTGATACGACGTAGTAGAGGCTTACGTATAAAGTGAATTTACTTTTATTTTATACGTGCCGAACGTTTCATTTCCGGATAAGGACTCGGTGTCCGGGAACGGGGCGTTACACCTTTTATCCCCCAAAATCCCCAATTTCTTCCCGAATTCCCCCTTACTTACCCCAAAAATTTCATCGATTTCACCCATCTTTATAATCATGGACTTCCCTAAAATTCACCATCCCAAATTCACCACACATATCCTAGGAGCTACCCAGATTCAAACTTGTGAGCAAGTGAGCAAATTCCCCTATTGACGACAGTGTGTTGAAGAATAAGAACTTGAAGTAGCTGAGTAGCCAATTCCCCAATTGGCCTATTCCCCAAGAACAAGAACTTGAAGGAGACGATTGTGTCTTTCAATATTGTTATGCGTATGTAGATTTAATTCGCCCGGCTATTCAATTTTTTTTTTGTGTGTGTGTGTGACGGAATAATAATGGCTAGGGAAAAGTTAAGTCAAGGCTCACGGGTGTGAAGTGTGGGTAAAGGAAGAAAAGAGTGCCTTAATTTAATGTGCGTGCAAGTGGCATGGTAATATGAATAAGGTGCAACACAAGTACTAAAGGAACAAAATCAGGGAAGAGAAAAATTAGCGCTCATTTCAGGGTGAGACTGAAGTGGCCAGTCATTATGGATGAAACATCTTAACGGGTTAGTTTTTCTGCTTACTCTGTGTCAATCATCCTCAACACAAAATCAATGCACATTTACCTAAGGCTTAGGAAATAGGATCAAACACATCATATCATACATCTTTCATATCAAAGTAGATTCTTCAAAATTTTATGCATTTTAAATCATACTCGAGATGACTAAGTGTAATCCAGCTAGACCTGGACTCGAAACGACTTAACTCATAAGCTCTAGAACTTTACGTAAGTCACTTTTACTGACCCCTTTTTTGTTGACCCCTTTTTTATTGACCCTAAGACATAAGACATGAATAACAACCAAGGAAACTACACAAGTGACCCTCCCCCACATGTAAATATTACATCGTCCACAATGTAAATAAATATATAGAAAATTAGGTGAAAGGACACATTTTGTAATATTTTAACGTAACATGACGCCCAAATATTTTTAATAAGGAGAATGACAACTTCTACAGTTTTTATAGCCTTAAGGACAAAAGAAACACCCTTGCGCCTAGAAGCGGTACCTGCTTTTCTTTGTTTTTTCTCTTTCCACCTCCATTTTCAAGAACTCATATCTTTTGATTTAGATCTCCAAACGCGATAAAAATTTCACTAAATTTTTTATTTTTTCATGCTCTTCGTTTTGAGACTTGGTTCGATATAATTACATCGTTTTTTGTAAAATTCATTGTTGATTTCACTCAGTGAATCTCAAAAAGTAGTGAATTTCGAATGATAGCAAATTTTGAAAGTGGATTATCAGAAATTGCATCGGAATATGGTGAACTTGGTCTCAAAATAAAGAGAATAAAAAAATTGGTGAAAGAATATTCAAATTTGGAGTTCTTGATTGAGATAACTGTTTAAAAAATGGTTTAATATGGTGTTTGTTTTTTATTGGGAAAGAAATGGTGGTGACATTAAATTGATTTTGTCCTTTAAGCAAAAATTTGAAAAGTAGTCATATTCTTTAATTAATGAATTATTCCTGTCATTCTCCCCAATTCCCTCATAAATATAAGGCAAGTGAGTGTAAGAATGAAACCCGCTGAATCCGCCAAAGAGGAAAGCTGACTTGATTCTGGCATGGGGGTCAAAAGTGTTTGATCTAATGGTTGAGAGGAGGATAAAAGGAGTGTAGTGGTGGTGGTTGGAGGCCAACCGGCGATGGACGCCGGAGAGGATGGAATGAACAGCAGCAAAGGGGAACTGGAAGATTTTTTTATGTAGGTTGAGGAAAAAGAGAAAAAGGGAAAAAAGAAAAAAGAAAAGAAAATGGTGCAGTACACTTTTTCTTTTTTGAGAATCTCATGGTGGGATAAAAATCAACCATGGTGGGATACTCACGTAAAATGCACTTAATTTTGTATGAGAGAATCACAGGTGTGATTCCATCGTTAAATGTGCTATTTTTTTACCACATGTGGGTGTGAAAAAAGTCACACCCTGGTGTGATTGTCCCGTATTTTCCTCCTCCATTTTGCTTTAAAAGACGGTCTCGAAGCACACCACGAAATTGCCTTTCACCTCGATTGTGGCTTTCTCCATGCTCAATATTCCAGTGCATGGCATCAAAATTCTCATGTTCCTCTTGTGCAATGTTACCTGGCTGTAAAACCGACACCAAAAACCATGACGGAACAAGACAAAAAAACCAAGACCAATGGACTGAGAAAGAAACTCTATTTATTTATTAAACAAGAAAAAAATAAAAGAAAAACACATTCTGAATATATTTTTTATTTTAATAAACAAATCCTATTATTAAAAAAAGCGGTAAAAGGTTTGTACAATGTCGTATCATGGCCCTCCCCTTATACCAAAAGACGTTGACGAAGCGTAGCCTTGCCTCCTTAAAACCAATGTGTGGCAAACCGAGCGTGGGAAAATTGTGCTCATAGAAAAGAGTGCAGCACCCTATGCTACTAAAGCGTAAAACCCCCATGCAAAAATTACAACGTGGTATAGTATTGGAGCAAGTACACCAAAGCAAAATTCGCACAATCAAGTCTTTAGTATGCATTCTTCCGTTTTGATATTTATCTTCTTCAACCATACTATGCATGTCCTTAGGAACAAACTAGCACGTGGGATCTTCCTTGTTGTCAGCAACGTCTCGATTTAAGGAAAAAAAACAAACAAAAATCATCAGCTTTAAGCAAATTTGTATCTAAAAATTGGTATTGAAAAATAGCACATGGTTAGCACCTTTCAAAATGTGGAAGGGTGCATCCCAAGATGCACGCCATGATTTGTACCAAGATGCCCCAATGATCAATGTGTTATGGAGAGATTCTACAAAATTCAAAAAAGTTGAAGCAATTTCCACCCTAAAAATGTTTTGAAAAGAATGAAAAAAACTCTTATTTACAACCTGATTTGCACCCTTCATGTTGATAAAGTGAAAGGTGCTTCCGGAATGTTGCGCCTTTAATGTACGTGGCGAATAGTAGGCAACCCCAATTGATCTCCGAAAAGCAGATTATTAAGATGGCGAGGTAATGCATCGTGTTGTCCACATTGAAGTTAACCAGAATGCATGGAGGCATTTTTTGCAAGGAAATCAGCAACCATGTTCGCCTCTCAATAAATAGGAGTGATTGGATAACCATTTTTATGAATAAAACTCAGAATGATGTGATCGCATCAAACACCTTCTAAGGTATCAGATAGTCGCCTAAAATCATCTTTACAAGTATTTGAGAATCGGTCTCAATAATTAAAGGAGATATATTATTATTGATGTAGAATGTGATTCCATCGCTCAAAGCTCTTGATTTGTCTACTTGGTTAGTTGAAACTATATAATATGTGCTAGCTACAACAGATGACCATCCGTGTCTCGTATAATAAAACCCCCCCCTCCCTCCCGGAAGAGCCAGGGTTACCAAATCGAAGAACCATCCGAGTTAAGCTTAATGTATCCATGTGAAGGTTTTTTACCAGCTAATAGAAATGGCCTTTTACATTTTTTGCCTTCCAAAGCAGGGTATAAAATTGTTACGAACAAGGTAAACATCATCAGCGTCTTGCCTATAAAGGGTTTCCGCCTCTCGAGCCGTGACAATATTATACTTGATATTATTGATGTGATGGTTAGAATTAGAGTGCTAATATCATCGTACATGAGTCTATTAAGGCATTTCAAAGCTCCCAAAGATGAAAGACTGGAACATGTCGCCTTGAGTCTTCAATTGGACTATTTACTAAACCAAAATAGGGCATCCCTCTGCATTTATTTCTCAATCGGAAATAATCATTTTAGCTCTAAAGAAATAAGTGCCTCCTAAAAAATTATACATCTCTTTATCAATGCATACAATGAACCTAACAGAATGATGGACTACGGGAGGTGAGACGTCAATATATTCTAGATGCTCAAAATTCTCAAATTTAACATCATTATACAACGAAGAGGGACTATAATTATCAAATGCATTTAAATCAAGCGCAATAATGTTACTGTCCTTTTAATCTTTTTTTTGGCTCATCAATGTTGAATTCAGGATAATTTCACCATTATCTTGTGAAGATGGTTCAAATTTTCATGTGGCTCCACGCTAGTTAATTCGAAGGCCTAAACAATCAGCAATCTTCAAAAAATCATCACCGAAAACATTTAGATCAAGACATTGTGGGATTTCATAAAGATCACAGTTCTTATTCCCACAACATTCAAGGTCGGCCTCTTGCTCTTGAATCGCCATCAGCTCCCTTTTCCCTTTCAAACCCTTCAAGATCATGGCTATTATGTGCAACTAGTTATCCCAAAGCCGGTTCCCTTTTTTCAAGAGCAGGACACATTAAGTGTGCCATTTCTCTAAAACATTTCTCAGTCCTCTCTTTAGATTTCTTTAACAAAATCACAATATTATACTTGGGCTCCGAGTGAGAGTATGCTTCTTGGTTCCAATTATACCGATTCTGACCCAATGACGAATAGGGATGGTTACTCCACTCACCATTGTATGATGGTGCATTGAGATTGTAGTTGTATTGATATTGATCCTCATAAGTTGCACCATAAAAAACATTATTACTCCATTGGTGAGATGAATAACATACATTGCACTGAGCATCATAATGTTTCTCACCATAATATGAACATCTCACATTAAATTGGTCAAGCCCATATCCATACATCCTCTTATCAGTTGGTGTCACTTGAGCATTGAATCATGAGAAAAATGAATTCATGAAAACATGACACTTCAAATTGCTGCAAAAAGTCCTTATTGTAGCAAGGTGCAGCTTTCTATGGTGAGAAAATTCTAGTCTAACCACTTCGTGAATAATTCAATGTTAAGAATCCGTAGTCCCGGCAACGGCGGCACTAGATAAGTTGTTGTGTGATTTTCAATATAATTACTAAAGGCTACCGCAAGCGCATGTTTTATCAAGTAGCACTTAGGATGTCGATCCCACTGGGACTAGTTTATCAAGCACCGACAACTCATAAAGACTGTTAGCTAAGCAAATCAAATTTTGATTTTTGTTAAATAAAAGGAAATAAAAGAAGCTGGTCTACAACCCACCTCAACTTTAGAATTTCTGGGTAAAAAGTTAGTGAAGAAATTCTAGGATTTAGGATTCACCATAGAAATCAATATATAATTTGGAAACAATCTTTCCCTTATTATGAATTCTTAGTTACAACGGTGCAACCTAAGATGCAGTAACACATGATTTCATCTTCACAAAGTGTTACATAGGACGAAGTGACACCTGATTTGTTCTATGTAAAATGTCATTTAAGATAAAGTGACACATGTTTTGGTCTTCAAAAAGTGTCACCGAAAATATAGTGACATAGTTGTTGTTGTCACTGCATCAAAATTTTAGATTGTACTTTAAGTGCGTCTTTACTTATTGCATTTTCATATGTCACTGCATGTTCAATGGACTCTGTTAATGTAATTGTCACTACATCTTCAATTTTCATTGTCAATGTATGTACATTATTTTTGCAATTCAAGTCACTTTTATCCAAATTGTCACTACAATTGTCACTACATCCTACTATTGTCATTACAAAATAATGATGCTTGAGGTAAGTCAAGTTTTACTGTATTTGCCACCGCATATTATCACTTAAGTGTTTATTTTGCTACAGCATAAATGAATGCTGATGTCACGCATAATGTGTCACTACATAAGATGTTGTTGTCACTATGTGTCACTAAATAAAATGTGTGTGTCACAATATAAAGTGTAACTAATAACGTTTGGAAATTTTGGAATTTTAGAAATTATGTCGGAAAAATATCAAATGAGTAATCATAATAAAGTGGAAGAAAAATATGAAAAATGTGTTAGGTGTAGTGCCCGAAAGACAATTTTTGTAATTGTTTTTAATAATGAATGACAGAATTTATCTCACCTTATTACTTGCTTTGTGCTTGTAAAGTAATACACTGTTGCAAACCCTAAGTATATATGTATGTAACCACTTAACTCAGTGCATGGATTACACGTGAGGATTGAGTTAGTAGAGATATGCTTAAACTGTTAGTCCGTGGTGAACTTAATCAGAGTTTAGGGTCTCTTGATTAAAACACCAATAATGCGCCTGAACACCTTAGGGTGTGATAGTCTTATCGGATTGTCGGTAGAGGTACCTACATGGGGCATTTATATATGATGGCATTCATATAGGATTTGGACCGATTTAATCTGCATTTCTCGATATAATTCCGTAATCAAGGAATCTTATTAAATAATTAGATGATCATATATGGATCAACCTTAATCTGAGGAGATCACAGTCTTTGCTTGTCCGGGGTAGTGTTTGATGTGTTAATTACGGTTCACTTAAATATGTGTTCCAAGCCACTTCTCATTGGCACTATCTCCGGATGAGTGAGTAGTTACGATTTTCACGGACATGGAATCCATTCCTTCCTGCGGAAGCGAGAGAGACGATCCCTTATTTGTTAGCCCTAAGAAAGTGATCGATCCCGGAGTTCACATTTGACTAATTGATCACTAGTCGGATATGTGAACTAATTGATCATCAGGGGTTGATGGTAAATAAGGATAAGATATTCGAGCCGGGTTCACGGAGACTTCCCACTCAGAATGGGACGATCTATGGAGGGTTAATCCGTATGTAGTGATTATATCAATGGACGCTTATTCACTACATGGGTTGAGTATAAGTATACATCTATAATCGGTAGAGTTGAGGGCGGCTTTATGGTGGCGTAATCCCGAATTAATAATTATATTCTGTTTGATGAATATTTAATTATTGAGACTACTGGTTATGGAGTCCAGTATCCCCAAATGGCTTCTATAATTCAGGCTAATATTCTTGTTTGTTTGGGCCTCTGAAATAATTAATTGGTTGGACCAATTAATTGATATCATGAATATTATTTAGTTGAAATTTAAATAATATAATATATAGAAAAGGCATTTTTACGTAGGCGCAGTGAGGGCAGTGTGGCGCTAATATG
The DNA here is from genome assembly GCA_026214975.1 of Gentiana macrophylla. Taxonomy (NCBI): domain Eukaryota; kingdom Viridiplantae; phylum Streptophyta; class Magnoliopsida; order Gentianales; family Gentianaceae; genus Gentiana; species Gentiana macrophylla. The sequence goes on from JAOBSW010001221.1 coordinate 23,206, forward strand.
TCTTGGATTTTCCAAGAAATTATTTTTCTTGGGCGATGACATATTGTGTAATTAGTTATTTATTTGTTAAATAATTAATTAGATAAATAAAAGAAAATAATTTATTTATTATTTATCTCTTAACTATAAGGATAATTGTATTTTCTTATTATAAGATTATAATTATCTCTTATTTTTATTACATAATAATAATTAGAATTATCTCTTTTATTTTGTTAAACCGATTGGGTATAGGTTTTCTCTCTTGGATTTTGCCTATAAAAAGAGAGTTCTCCCCGAGCCCTACGAGAGGTGAAAGCCACGAAATTCATAAGGAAAAAAGGCTAAGGAGTTCGATCCTTAGCTCCACTTCAGTTGGAGAAAAACTTACGGTTTTTCTCGGTTGCATATCAAGGAGGTTCCAATTCCAAGAATCGGTGTCCACCAACCACCGTTTGGAGAACACATTAGAAGATCAAGGCTTCTCATCCTAAGATCTTGGCTTCTCTTCTTTCTATTGGTATGATTTTCTTAACCCCCTTGTAGTAGTTTAAGTCCTTTAATTATGTATTATGATGTATAAGTCGTGATCCATCCGCTGCGCGTAGATCTAACTCGTTTAGATCTAAGAACCTGCATCCTTCATGTGGTATCGGAGCCAGGTTCCACGATTTATATAGTCATAATCATAATTAAACGATTTAAAGGAGTGGAATTGCATGTAGGTAAATTTTATTTTTTGTTTTATGCATTGATAATGATTAATTGCTATGGTTGAAGAGATGGATTGGGGGTTGGCACTGTTTACCCGTTAGATCTATTGTAAACTCATATAAACGAAGAAAATTCGTTCATATGAGTATAGGAAATTATGTAATTTATTTGTTGTTGCAATTTTAATTTCCTGAAAGTAGATTTGTTTAGTAGCTGTTTAGTTTTTTTCGTTTTTCCCATTGATCGAACCGTTGAAACGACGATCCCTCCTGTCAGAATCAAGATTAAAAGTTGAAGAACAAGCCATCCAAATTTGGGGTCGATCGGAGTCCATCTCAATATCCGTTCGTTGCAATGAAGTGGCTGCTGTAACAGAAAAGCGCAGGATTCACAGAAACCCTAGCTGTGACTTCTTAGAATTTCTGGAAGAGTTTGGACCGTTGAAACGTAAATCCGACCAGTCAGATTGATAAAATTGGACTCATTGACGAGGCATAAAAATTTCAGGTTGATCGGGTTTCATCTCGATTCGCGATCGGCCTCAGGAAGTCACTGATGTGCTGCTGCAAGAGACAGATTCAGCAGCAAGTTGGGCGGCTCACTGGAGAAAATTGAGAAGTCAAAACTCCGATCCAACCGTCCATATTCAAGCCCGAGGAGTGAAGAACAGATCTGTAAAGTTTCGTTGCGATCCGAGTTCGTTTGGTTTCCTGATCATCGAAGAGTTTGAACAGCTGCAGATTTTGTTTGAAAATAGTAAACCCTAATTAGGGTTTTGGTTATTTACTTTCAAATAGATTAGATACGGGGGTGCCAACGGTCCATCTCGGTGTTTATTTTCCGCACTAGAATACATGTTTAGATTGTATGTGTAGAACCGGAAAATTGCCATGACATGCATCATATCATGAATTCCACTCCATATGCATACATGTAGAAATTAATTCGAGGAATTAGTTAGGCATGTATAAAACACGCAATTAGTTTTAATTAATTGTTTGATATTAATTAGAAACTAATTAGGGTAAAAACCGAGGAATACGGGTTTTTTCAATCGTCGAGGTTGGGTGATGGATTCTCGGTGAATCCCACTCTGCGAAAGCATAGGGAGTAAAATCCACGAAACCTCGTGGTTAAGGTGTTAGATTCTCGGTGAATTCCACCTTACACAGGCGAAATTACGTTTTTGTTCCGTAGTGTCTACGTGAAAGTTTGATGTTTAAGGCTTGGATTATCACGGGCGAACATGGTTGAAAGTGGTTTAACCACGGTTGGGTGGTCAGCGGTAGCTACGGCTCGATCGACTTCACCCTCCACCACGTGTGGTGTTTGCGCGAAGTGCCGCAAGCAAGGTGAGCCATCCGAAGATCCACTACGGCTCAACGGAGCTCCCCTAGTCTTGACCCGTCCGGCGACCACATATGTTCCAACGAATAGGTCGGGTGGGCTAGCCCACGTAACCGACAACATTCGGTCTATGATTTATTGTTCCTTAATGTAACATCAAGTCCAAAAGCGTGATCGATAAACCCATCACTTTTTCAAAATATTGAGTGGGAGCGGAGAGGCGTGACCGACCCCACGGCATCTCTGCGACACAAGCAACATGAGAGAATGGTGACGTCTCGTGCCGGCACGGGACCGGCCTCCTAAGAAGGCCTTCACCGCTATCAAAATTCAAGGCTTGGTCTCGAAAGGATAGGATTTTGGGTACTCGTCGGGTCACCGACCGACCTAAAGCGGCACACTCGGGGTCTACCTAAAAATCTGAGACGATGAGGTCACACTCTCATAAAGGTATTTTTGGTAGTACCTTGGCTGAAAAAGGAAAGGTGATTGACGATCACAAATGAGATGTTTGATTCTCAATTTGATCTTCAATATTAATCGAAAACTCTTTGACCTACCCTAAGGCGGCACTGAGGTGTTAGATTAAATCCTTGGAACGGTAGGATAGACTATAAGTACTTAGTTTATAGGTCCTAAAATTTATTAGTAGTGTATGATTTGGATTTATTCTGTCAATTTTATTTACAACTATAATACATATCTCTCTAGGGTGCTAGACTGCTAGTGTAAAATTGACTAGTAATGACTTCGTTAAAAAGTGGTTAGTAACTAGAACGTTGTACTTGTTGATCTTACATGCGATTAATTTTTCGGAAGAGATATTTCTCTTGAGCCTTCAAGACTTAAGTGACGTAAATAAGTATGTCACTTCGCATCATTTCAGGCTTGATCTGAGAGACAACCGTAGTTAGTTTGAAAGATAATTGGGACGATTAAATTTTTCTAGTGAATTTTAATTGTGTAGAGTCTACACGAGAAATTTTCAAATAGAAAAATTGGAGAATCATACATTAAAGTGTCGCTAGTTAGACGGTATTTGGAACCGATAAACTAGTGGGAGCTTTTATCTAATGTTTTTCTAATTCATTAGAAAATTAGTCCCACTGGGTAACGCTTTTATTAGACAACCCACAGTTCACGAGTAGTGTCTACTCAAACGATCTGCTAGTTCAAGACTATTTCCTTTTAAGGAAAGTTAAGAATGGGAAAGAATGTCTATAAGTGTTAATCATCTTAACTAAAGTTTTGAGGCTAAACCGAAACATTAAATAAAGAAATTATAGGATAAGGAAAGTGATTTTGGATCACTAACCAATGAATCCTTAGCGACTTTCTTAACCGAGTAACTTGACTCGGTAGCTTAGTTCTTTGGAAGAACAAGGAAGATTTGCATTAACTATTAATAGAGTAACAACGGGCAGTAATTTCAGCTAGAATAGTGGGAGTGGTATGAGGAAATGAACTTTTGATTCGATCCTTGAATATCACGGAAAATTTATTTTTCTGTTTTCAGATTCATTGGAACAAATGGATTCACTTTCAACTCGATATATTGTTGCCTCAAAGAAAGTGAATTGGACATTTGTAGTACGAATCCGAGACTCGGACTTTTGTTTGATAAAGTCAGAACCACTAAGAAAAGCTGAATTGGTATGTGTACCACATCTAAAACTATTATAGGCAAATGGTTTCCGTATTAAGATAAACGATTCTTCATAATCTATTAATTAGTGCATATATCCTATATAAGACCTAACGACTGGCTAAGGGTGATTCTTATCTCCCAGTCTCGGAACACTGTCTCAAAGGAACGATGACTAAGCTTCCTTTTGTCCCGGATTTTATCAATACAAAACAACAAGTAATAAACCGGTTAACCTCAAGTGCAAGGATCGTAGTGTAGAGGCTATGCCGGGTCGATCTTACGGGGAACTAGACTGTTGTGAACCCTAGCTTTTGTTTTCAACTAACTATTGTCACGAAAACTAACCTAAACAGGGAACTAAAACTGGAAAAACATGCTGAAAATAAACTAGACAGAGGATGAAATCCAAAGCTAGGAAAGATTGAAAGCAATAAACTAAACTAAACTAAAGTTCAGAAAAAGTAAACTAATCTAGCAATTCAAGTTTAAAGGATTAAAATCAAATTATAACGAACGAACAAGCAATTGATCCACCTATCCTATCAACATTCAATGCTAATTCGGATTAATTCGTGATCTCCACTCAAGTCGTGATTCACCTAATCGAAGGCATAAACTCCTACTCTCGTAGACAAGTTCGTTTCCTAATCTTTTATCTTTCGATGTTAAAGATTACGTCTTTCTAACCTAGGCGTGAAATCTTTCAATTCCTAATCTAGAAAATCAATCTAATAACTCTCATTTTAGTTAGATCGAAGATCTATTCTTTTATCACGGTGATCTATCGTTAACATGATTTTCATCAAATAAACAATCATCAAAGCAAGGATCTTTCGATTAAACATGCAAAAACATACAAAACATGATAAAAGAAGCGAACTTGAAATAGATACTCATGATTAATCACGAATCAAAACCGAATTGTTGAAGGAAGGCTTCACAACACTTGTTCAAGAGGTTTTAGCCTCTTAGCATCCTTGTTGCAACTCGAATTGATGAAATAAAAGACATGAATCTATCTAATCTAATCTAGGAATTAAATTGCATAAAAGTAGATAAAAGCGTAGAAAACGCAGCCAAGCTGCCCCTAGGTTTTTAGGGTTCAATTGTGTGTCTAGGGTTTGAGAAATCGCGCCTATTTATAGATTTTTAGGTCGGGTTTCGACATTGGCGGCGGTGGGCGCCCGTCCGACCTTGTGGGCTGCTTTCGTTCACTTTTCTTGGACGGAGGTGAACGCGATCCGCTCAACGTCCAAACTCTCTGTTCAAATTCCCCCTCCTCGGGCGCTTGATCCAATCTGCTGGACGCAAGTCCAGGCTGGACGGGGGTGAACGCACGTCTGGAATTGCATATCTTCAATCCAAATTCAACTTGCACCTTCTTCTTTCCGTTTAAACTTCAGTTGGTCATCTTTTAAGCTTCTTCAATCCCTCTCCATGACATGGAAATGTACCTTCAAAACCATAAAAACATGCAAGAATGTAAAACCACACATAGATAGATAAATACTCATAAAATCACACAATTTTAACCCGGTTTTGCACTTAAACACACTTAACCTCTCTTGCTCAATAAATCTAATAAACACTTACTTTTCTATGCAATTTATCAGATTATGGGGAAATCGTTACGGAATATAACAAAGTATAAATCATATAAAATCACCTTAACAACCCCACACTTATCTTTTGCTCGTCCCGAGCAAAACAAAACAAGAGAAAGCCTCGGAAAGAATATAGACACCTCAACACATATACCACATAGTCAATAAATTAGAAGTTCACCATCGTGTGTGTGCATAGCCATAGAAAACTTCCACTAAATCCAAACTTGAAAAACTCAAAGCAAAACTAGTTAATACCCCCTCGTGGACTAGCAATAAATGACACTCATAAGATGTACCCTACAAACGTGACATATCCCGAAAAAATATGATCGAATGAATCTAGGGCCTTTCTGAAATACTCAGAGGATAATCCCTACATCATATCTTTCAATTTATACTGGGGATAAGATAGACGATAACTTAGTCCTATTCGTTTCGTAACATATCTTAAGTTGATTGAATTCATTCACGTTTTTTTTGAACACACATTAGAAGAAGCTATTTCCCTCATAGCAGAATAGGACATTTCGAGATAATCCCCTACCTTACTCAAATCATAAGGCAGCTTTTTCTAACTGTCGTGAGCTTTTAGTCATCATAGTGGCGTAGGATATACGTGGTATACCCTACCTCACTCAAATCATCGACTAGCTTTCGTCACACCCGATAGATTCATTTAATTATTCAACTTCTCATTTGACAATAGTTACGTGTTACTTATCACATTCAAACTTCTAGATATTCACAGTATAACATACTCGGAACTGAATACAAACTATCATAATTCGCGAGATATAACCGTAGCACTAAGCACATGACTTATAAGACAATCAAAAATCACTCGTCCAGAAGGGGTATAACTTTATAAATAGCTGATCATTTACTATGGCACGTGGAAAATAAATCTTGGTGAAACAACTAACTCACTAAAAATATGGTATACATCATCAATGACTATAACAAACCGAACAAAAACGTGTATTGCCTACTCGGGACAAAACAAAAACAAAAGTGTCGAAAAATTTTGAAAAATTAAGCCCCCATTTTGCACAGAAACATCATATATATTAAGCAAATGGTAGATACATAGCGATCATTCCCCTCCCCACACTTAAATAACAACATGTCCTCGTGTTGTGCGAATAAAGAGAAACTTAGTGATTGTAGTTCTAAAGTGGCAATTCGGAAGTGCTACGTATCAACTCAGAAGGCTTGATGAAAGCGAGAAGCGTGGACCATCCACCGGAAAAGCGACATCATCTGAAAGCTCACAAGTGCTATAGCAAATATCCTGCATACATGAAAAACAACACAAAACGTACCTCGGGGATACAAGGGATTAAACCATATCGCGCAAAAGTGATAGAGATAAAGATAAGAGGAAATCGTAAGCAAAACAACATTTCGACCCTGTATAAGATTAGGACGGCTGACTGATAAAAACAACACAATCCTAATAAGAGTAAAACAACTAGAACAAGGAAAAATAACTAAAGAAAGAAACTAATATAATAAGGGATATCTAGGATGCCTCCTAGTAGCGCTAATGGTTATCGTCGTTAGCTCGACACATTTGAAGCTCAGCCTGGATCAGGCCATTTAACCTTTCTGCCAGCCACTACCTCGTTTAAGCTCCGGTCCGTAGTGTGGCTGCAGAAACAACATCTAACACATGGGGTAAAATCTTTTATAGCCTTCCAAACTCGTTTAATCTTCCCCATGGCTGATTTCTTTCTTCTCTGATTCCTCTGATGACGTTTAAGCTTTTGCTCTCTTTCATACTCCTCCATATCCCAACTACCTGCTAGAACTTCTGCTGATGAACCAATACCGTCATTCTCGGAGAATAAATCGGATGAAAACTCATCAAATTCATTGACCTCTGTAACACCACATCCGAGAATATCGAGAAATTTAACAATCAAAGGTTTTTCTTTAGGTTCACCAATGTAGTGCTTGCACCTTTGACCATTAACTCAAAGCGGTTGGTGCGGTTAACCGCGTAGTTCTAGAACACCTCGGGAATGATTTGGAGAATCTCAAAAGGACCGGACCAACGTGTTCTCAACTTCCCGAGAAACAAATGTAACCTAGAATTGTATAAGAGAACTTGCTCGCCGACACGGAATTCTCTCTTCTTTATCTTGGCATCATGGAGTAGTTTCATCTTCTCTTTACTAATCCGGCGCTTTCATAGGCTGGAGTCTAAATTCATCCAGCTCATGCAATCTGCTTTGCAATCGATGTTTCCCCACGGAGATTGGGAATCGAAGTTCAAAAAACCGTTGCCCAATACGCCTACGTGCTCTAACTCGACCGGCGGATGGCATGGCTTACCGTAAACCATTTGATATGGCGATGTACCCATAGGGGTCTTATAGGCGATCCTATATGCCCAAAGTACATCGTCCAACATCGAACTCAGTCTTTTCTATGACTATTCACCGTCTTCTCCAGATTTTCTTGAGAGACTGGTTGCTTCGCTCAACTCGACCACTAGTCATCGGATGATATGGTGTGCCGATTTTATGGCGAACACCATACTTCTTGAGACTTTTTCCAAAGGTCGGTTGCAAAAGTGTGTCCCTTCATCATCGATCAAGGCACGTGGACATCCAAACCTCACAAAGATGTTCTTCTTCGTAAATTTCATGACCGTTTTATGATCATTGTGTGGAGTGGCAATTGCCTCCACCCATTTGAAACATAGTCAACGCAGACTAAGATGTATTTGTTGCCACAAGATGATGGGAATGGTCCCATAAAATCGATGCCCCATACATCAAAGACTTCGCACTCTAAGATGGGTTTTAAAGGCATGTCAAACCGCCTTGTCAAAGCTCCGGTTCTTTGACACCTATCGCAAGCTTTCTGAAGGCTTCGTAGATCCTTAAAGATCGTGAGGCCAATAGAAACCGGATTGGAAGATCTTAGCAACCGTTTTCCAAGGACCAAAGTGACCACCTGTGGGTCCACTATGGCATTGCTTTCGATTATATCGCGTTGCTCGATTCGGGAACACACCTCTCAAAGCAAACCATCTTTGCGGATCTTGAAGAGGTAAGGCTCATCCCAAACGAAGACTTCATATCGAGAAGAACTTCTTCTTCTCTTGATAAGACATTTCGAGGATCGAGATAACGGGCATGAAGGTAGTTTACAATGGAGGAATACCATGGAACATCGGGAGGACGACCGTCTATCAACATAATGTTTTCTAGAGGAAAGTAAAGATCTATATCATCTGGTTCATCCTTTTCCTCACTTAACACCCTAGAAACATGATCCGCCACTCACGTTCTCACCGCCCTTCTTATCTTTGATTTGAGCGTCAAACTCTTGGAGGGTCGGTATCCAACGCAGAAGCGCGGTTTAGCTTCCTTTTGGTCATGAGATATCATAAGCGGCGTGGTCGATCCACACAATCACTTGAGCACCCAAACAAGTAACTACAAAACTTATCCATAGCAAAGACTACGGCTAATAGTTCCTTTTCGGTTTGTCGTGTAGTTAACTTGAGAGGGATTCGGTGTGTGGCGGCATAATAGATAAGTGGAACTTTCCATTAAGCTTTTGCCTCTAAGGCGCACCAACATCATAGTTGGATGCATCACACATAAGCTCAAAAGGTAGGTTCGGTCTAGCGATATAAGAATTGGAGCAGAGATCGAGTCTACTCTTAAGCTCCTCAAACGCGGCGCTTGCAATTCTCATCAAAATCAAAAGTAACATCTTCTTTGAGTAAAGTAGAGAGGGCTTGGCAATCTTTGAAAAGTCTGGATGAACCTCCTATAGAAGCCGACATGTCGAGAAAACCTCGGACTTCCGAACATTCTTAGTATAACTCATCTTCTCAATAGCTTCAACCTTGGCCCTATCTACTTCTATAGCTTTGGTGACACTTTGTGGCTAAGGACTATGCCTTCATCTACAATGAAATGGCATTTTTCCCAATTAAGCACTAAGTTCTTTTCCACACATCTAGATAACACTGATCAAGATTATTGAGGCAATCATCGAAGGATTGACCAAAGACCGAGAAATCATCCATAAAAATCTCCATGCACTTTTCAACTAGCCCGTCAAAGATTGCCATCATACACCTCTCGAAGGTAGCAGGGGCATTGCATAGACCAAATGGCATCCGCTTTGTGGCGAATGTACCATAAGGGCAAGTGAAAGTGGTCTTCTCTTGGTCAACAGGATCGATGGGTATCTGGAAGTATCTGAATATCCATCCAGAAGCAAAGAGAATGCGTGCCTGCTAGACGCTCAAGCATCCGGTCTATGAATGGAAGGGAAAATGATCTTTCAAAGTGTGACCTCATTGAGTTTTCTATAGTCAATACAGACTTATGGCTGTGTGAGCCTCAATGCTATCTCTCTCCCTTCTCATTTTTCTCAATCGTAATTCCACCTTTTTGGGAACTACTTGAGTCGGGAAACCCATTCACCGCCAAAGCAATGGCGTAAATGATTCCCATATCTAGAAGCTTGATAATTTCCTTCTTGACTACCTCTTGCATGTGAGGGTTGAGTCTTTCTCGAGGTTGTCTAACTCGTTTTGCACCCTCCTCGTCTTGATTTTGTGCATACAGATGTCGGGAGATATCCTCGGATATCTCCCACACCGCCATCCAAAGGCTTTTTCATTTTTGCACAAGACGTTTAACAATTTAAGCTCTTCTATACGAGATAGCTTGGCGAGAGATGATCAAAGGAAGCTTGTCACCTTCTCTTAAAAACACATACTTAAGATGTTTAGGCAACGGCTTGAACCAAGTCTCTGAGGGGTTCCTTTAGACTTGATTTAAGATCTCCACTCCTCAACTCAACATCGTTGAGTTTACTTAGTGGCCCTCTTGCCAAAGCTTCTTCTCTTAGCCCATCCTCAAAATCAGCTGCTAATTGATCTAGATTGACCACACCATGATTGTTCAGATTATCGATCAATCGCTCATATTCTGCTTCTACAGCCAAGACTTGCTTATCCATGAAGTCATTGAAGTCATCGACGCGTCTCTCCGATGGAACGACCGGTTGGAGAACCGGAGGGTACTTGAATAGATTTAGAAACACTATAGCTCACCTCTTGGTCACCAACTCGGATAGTTACTTTCCCACCATCACAATCGATGAGGGCTCTAGCTGTAGATAGGAAAGGTCTTCCAAGAATCAGAGGGACATTTTCACTTTTCTCAATATCTAAGACATACAGGTCAACGGGAAAGGTAAACCTACCAACTTGAACCAATACGTCCTTTAGGATCCCTGAGGCTTTCTTTGAAGATCTATCAGCGAACTGCAAGTTCATGGTAGTGGGTTCTAGAAGACTTTGTAAACCCAGCTGCTTGCAAATAGATAATGGCATCAAACTTATTGATGCACCCAGGTCACATAAAGAATTTGGAAAGACTAGGCCTCCCATCTGCAATGTGAGCATGAATTTTCCGGGGTCACCTCTTTTGATTGGTAAATCTGGATAATTGATCATTGAACAATCCTCACCAATTGCTTGATCCATTTCTGCTAACTTCTTCTTCGAAGAAACAGCATCCTTTATGAATTTGGTGTACTTAGGCATCTCTACCAAGACATTTGACAATGGAAGATTAACCTGAGTATTTTTCAACAAATTAAGCACCTTTTCATACTTCTTATCTTCGCTCAATGGAATGTTGCTCTTTCTAGGTGGAAAGGGAAGCTTTTTCAAATCCTCCTCGGAAAATACTTTCTTCGAGGGCGAACTAACGGCCTTGTCTTCCAAATCTTTCCATCGAACCGTCTTTTCATTCTTTTTTTGTTAGTCGGGGATCACCACCGACTATCATTTAACTTATCATTCCTCGGGATCAGCCACCGAGGATCCTCAAATGTTTCACTTCTCGGGAACGACACCGAGGACTTCCAATTGATTCTTTATTCCTCGAGGATCACCACTTGAGGAATCTCAACTCTTTCTTCTATCGAGGATCACCACCGATTTTCCTTCTGACCAAGGGGATGATGGGTGCTCAACTTCCCTCCGCGCTTTACCAATGGCGGGGAGGGGCTAGTGGTTTCCCTGGAAGCCGGGGACCACTCGGTGAGTGAGTGCCACTTAAATTCATTGCTTTGGCCTCTCTCTCTACCGTATGGAGGTGAAGGTACCGGTCGGTGCATTGATCGGCCGCTTAAATCGGCATGAGCGACTTGACCGCCTCTTGGATTCTTTTCCGTGAAGTCGGGCAGCCGCCTACGACGGTCTCAGAGGCTAAGCGCTCACCAATTGCCCGATTTGCCTCTCAAGACTTTTCATCGTCCCGCTTTGCTCCTCCCGAAATGAATTCCATTCGGCTTTTATATCGTCCTGGTGGGAGGTGCCTTGAGAGTTTTGAAAGTTCTGGGGAAATGGCTGGCTTGGCCGACTTTGGAATGCGAGAATTAGAATTGGCGAGCCAATTACGATTGAACCTTTCACGCTTGGAAGAATTATAGCTTGGGTTCGATTATAACCAGGGTTTCTATTGAAGTTCGAATTAAGATTAAATCCCGAAGACTGATTAAACCCTTGGTTTTGGAAACTGTTCTGGCCAGGGAATTGGTTATTGAATCTCTGATTTGTCCGGCAAGAGAAAGCATTGACTTCCGTGTGCCCCATGCTATCACATACTTGGCATGTGATTGGATTATGTTGTCCATAGTCATGAACGCATTGACTTGCCTGGCGAGAGGGAAGAAAATTGACATTGGCGGTCATATGGCGGTCGACAAACAAGCTTCAAGTCTGTAACTTGAGAGTTACGTGAAGGTGAAGGAGCCACGATAACTTCGGATTTGGAAAGTTTTGAGAAGTTGTCATTTGAGAGGTTGCCATTTGCTTCTCGCAACATGGCAGCGTGATTTTGCATCATCACCTCTTCGACCTTGGGAGGCGGAGGAGGTGCTTGAATGGCTTGATAAGAGGGGGCATAATTGTACTTGGCAATGTCTTGAACAATGCCCAACCCTCCTCAGTGTTTTCTTGAAATGCCTCACCAGAGGAACTATTGACCATGCCCTTGGTGAGCTCGGTCAATCCATCGAAGAAAGTATGGACTTGCCTTTGCTTTGGCAAGCCATGATGGGGACACTATGCAGAGAGAGACTTAAACCTTTTCCACGCATCAAAGAATGACTCATTTTTCGGTGACGGAATGTGAAGATTTCGTTCGAGGCAGTGGGCTGTTTTTGAAGGAGGAAAGTATTGACTTAGAAATTCCTTCTCGAGCTCCGCCACGTAGTGATGGATTGAGAGAGGAGAGAGTGATACCACTCGAGTGCCTCCCCGTAAGGAAAATGGAAATAGTTTAAGCTTGATGGCGTCCCTCACTTACACCTTGGATACGGGTAGTACCGCATATTTGCAAGAATGTGTGTAAGTGAGTGTGGGGGTTTTCAGATGGGAAACCATGGAAAATTGATGCATGATGCATCATCTGAATAAGTCCGGGTTTAAGCTTGAAGTTTGGAGCAGTAATGGTAGGCATGACGATAGCCGGGTTGATGGTGACTGTACCGGGTATGGCATAGTCGGCCAACGTCCGTCTATCTTCATTGCCATTATTACTATTCTTTCGATTTCTCTGAAAGATATTGCTCAAATTCTTGATCTAGAGGCGTTTCCTTCATCAAAACGAAGTCTCCGCCTATTGGGTCGGACTATGGTCCGCTCGGGGTCAGGGGAATAGATTAGTGGTCCCTTATGACTACGAGTTTGCATAAACCGAACACCAACTCAAGGTGTTGAGCAAGAAAGGATAGAAAGTGACGAAAGGACAGATCAGACAGAGGGAAAGGATAACTAAACCTAGAGGAATCAAAAACTACGAAACTTAACTACGAAAAATTTAAAAACAGAAAAACAGGAAACACTAAAAACGTGTTGAAATCTTACGAGCCCAAAATGGAAGGAAAACAGTGGATTTTGACCTCGAAAAGCGGTGTCGGACAGACTCGGCGGTCTGCCACGTCGTCGTCGTCGGAACGAGCTTTCGAATTGGGGTCTGCGTGCCAAGCGGACACTCGAGCGAAAGTTATGGCCAAAATACTATCAAGTGCTAAAATGGACCCTTTTATCCTAAAATTTGATCGTGAAAGGTGTGGAATCAGATGATTCAACCTAAGAAGCCTACCTACGACACTTACCTACGAAAAAACAGAAAACCTAATTGAAATAAAAATAAAAACTAATGGCCAGGCAGATGAGGCGGGCGCCCAATTAAGCTGGGCGGGCGTCCTCCTGAGGAAGAAGCTGGACGGGCGTCAGTATGACCAGGCACGCCGTCCAACCGAACAGATTCGAGCAGAGAGCGAAAAAAAGCGATAACGTAAGCGCAGAGACTAAAACTCAAAAACAAAAGTCTATACTACAACTAACAAGAGCAAATATTAATTAACAGAAAAAACAAATAAGTAAAACAACTAAATCACCAACGAAAAATAGAAATAAAAACAAAAACCTAACCTAAATTACTAATGAAAAACAAAAACTAGACAACCGTCCGGTTCCCCGGCAACGGCGCAAAAAACTTGTCCCGGATTTTATCAATACAAAACAACAAGTAATAAACCGGTTAACCTCAAGTGCAAGGATCGTAGTGTAGAGGCTATGCCGGGTCGATCTTACGGGGAACTAGACTGTTGTGAACCCTAGCTTTTGTTTTCAACTAACTATTGTCACGAAAACTAACCAAAACAGGGAACTAAAACTGGACAAACATGCTGAAAATAAACTAGACAGAGGATGAAATCCAAAGCTAGGAAAGATTGAAAGCGATAAACTAAACTAAACTAAAGTGCAGAAAAAGTAAACTAATCTAGCAATTCAAGTTTAAAGGATTAAAATCAAATTATAACGAACGAACAAGCAATTGATCCACCTATCCTATCAACATTCAATGCTAATTCGGATTAATTCGTGATATCCACTCAAGTCGTGATTCACCTAATCGAAGGCATAAACTCCTACCCTCGTAGACAAGTTCGTTTCCTAATCTTTTATCTTTCGATGTTAAAGATTACGTCTTTCTAACCTAGGCGTGAAATCTTTCAATTCCTAATCCAGAAAATCAATCTAATAACTCTCGTTTTAGTTAGATCGAAGATCTATTCTTTTATCACGGTGATCTATCGTTAACATGATTTTCATCAAATAAACAATCATCAAAGCAATCATCTTTCGATTGCAAAAACATACAAAACATGATAAAAGAAACGAACTTGAAATAGATACTCACAGATTAATCACGAATCAAAACTGAATTGTTGAAGGAAGGCTTCACAACGCTTGTTCAAGAGGGTTTTAGCCTCTTAGCATCCTTGTTGCAACTCGAATTGATGAAATAAAAGACATGAATCTATCTAATCTAATCTAGGAATTAAATTGCATAAAATTAGATAAAAACTGTAGAAAAACGCAGCCAAGCTGCCACTAGGTTTTTAGGGTTCGAATTGTGTGTCTAGGGTTTGAGAAATCGCGCCTATTTATAGATTTTTAGGTCGGTTTCAGCATTGGCGGCGGCTGGACGCCCGTCCGACCTTGTGGACGCTCGTTCACTTTTCTTGGACGGAGGTGAACGCCAGTCTGCTCAGCGTCCAAACTCTCTGTTCAAATTCCCCTCCTCTGGACGCCAGTCCAATCTGCTGGACGCCAGTCCAGGCTGGACGGGGGTGAACGCACGTTTGGAATTGCATATCTTCAATCCAAATTCAACTTGCACCTTCTTCTTTCCGTTTAAACTTCAGTTGGTCATCTTTTAAGCTCCTTCAATCCCTCTCCATGAAATGGAAATGTACCTTCAAAACCATAAAAACATGCAAGAATGTAAAACCACACATAGATAGATAAATACTCATAAAATCACACAATTTTAACACGGTTTTTTCACTTAAACACTTCTTAACCTCTCTTGCTCCATAAATCTAATAAACACTTACTTTTCTATGCAATTTATCAGATTATGGGGGAAATCGTTACGGAATATAACAGTATAAATCATATAAAATCACCATTAACACCTTTCTATTAGGAAAGGGTAATAGATCTGAAGAAGTAACGTAGCTTGTTCACAATGACCATTGGGGTCTAGTGAAAGATACAAGCTAATGAGAGCTTTTGAGTGGTGATATTTTGTCTGATAACTACTCGAAACATGATTTAGTTTATCGAAAGAATACGAGGAGGATTCTCTGATTTTAACAGAGAATAGAGTATTCCATGCTCAGAAATAGGCCTTCGCATAGTCTTTGGACTGATGCTCGGCCTACCTTCAAGTGGAGTGATTTTCACTGAGGAAGAAACCGTAGCCTCGCCCTATATAGTTATTGATGTGCTACAATACACTGCTTAACTCGGTTAAGATATTGTTGCAAAATAACGGTTAACATTATTATGTAAACCGGGAAGTCTACCTAGAAAATGCTCGTGAATTTATGGATTAGGAATGAACTGGGTTTACTCCACTTCCGTAAATATAAGCATTTAGCACTTAATGCTTGAAGGTAGGACTGGAGATTTTGCTCATACGTTCAGATAGTGACTGTTCGTGAAATATCTTAATGTGTCGAGTGAAGGTTGGTTATAAGATTCTTGAGATCAGAAAGTGACGGTTGAACTGTCACAAGCCTTCTGATAAAATCTATAAGTAGCAACCTTAGACCTTGGAGTACGGATACTCTAGGAAGTTACTATCTGATTTAGTCAGGCCACATCGGATGTTGGTTAATACACTGATAAATACTACTAGATCAGAATGTCAATCCACCCAGAACGCAGTGGGAGTATGGTTTAACCATTGACCCATTATGGTTGTGTGGACTTTATAGTCTACTTGGGTGACCGATAACCTGTGGCTCTTTGTGGGCTGTATAGGATTCTGATCAGAGAGGTTGGTTCGAAAACGTTATCCCTGTGAATGGAGTTTTGGTACTCCAGTTCTGTTCAGCCTCTTGTAGAATCACCTGTGTGTCTCAGCCCCAGTGGGAGTAATTGGATCTACGCCGAAAAGAGTTGAATGAATAGGAAAGTTTAACTTTTAGCACAAAGATGAGTGGTCTAGGGGTGATTCCCTAAAAAGTAGAGAGTTAAGCAGACCTAGAACTCTCTCACCACTCAGTCTTGCTAGATTTCGTTAGAAGCGTAAAATAGGGGTGATTCACGAGACTTTCTTGCCGTAAAGCAGTGCGGATTCATTCGAATAGAAGGGTCTTGGTTAGAACAAATGGCAAAGTTGATTTGCCGGGACTTATGTCCTTTGTGGATGTAAGAGACCCTCTCGGTCATTAAAATTCGCATGTTTTAAAACATGTGGACTTGACCTGAATATTGATAAGCCTTTTGTAGACTGGGTATCAATATTGGTAAAGTAGTAGTATTAGTGTTCATGAATGATAACACTGCAACGGTTGGAAACAACATGGCTGTGCTATCTGAAGTCGGAAAATGACATGCCAAGATTCTCTAGATGAGAGAATAGAACTATATTCTAAGAATTTAATTCGGTCAAATTCACAGGAATGAGTCATAGGCTATCCCATCTATCTTATTGAATAAGATGATAATGCATATACGGTTACAGCATTCATCGAGAGTAGTCCTACCCTACCTCTCAGGAATGGTTCTCCAAATCTTCGGATAAAGAGAAAATGGGATAGAGTCTCTCTGGATAAGGGCAAGTCAGCTTAACACGAGTCAATTGCAATCGAATCTTGGGTTCGAGCAATAAGTAGCGGTTTAGTACGTCCTCAAGTATCTTTAGAGAACGAGGAATCATATGCTTGTATATTCCGGTGCAAACTTGAATATGATTGACTACACTGATTCTGACTTATAGTCAGATTAAGGATGATCATTAAGTTGATCTTGGGCTCAGTGTTTACTCATAGTGCTTAGAATTTCCTTTTTGGTCTGGGAGTAAATCCAGGTCTGATAAGCCGATATCACTTCATTGTGTAAACAGTGAATAGATAGCTTATAAGGATCTTCTCAGTCACAAGAAGTCAAAAGCATATTGAGAGAGAGTACCGCCTGATTGGAAGGACCGGCGACGTTTCAATCCTAAAGATCGTCTCGAGTCGACAATCTAACTAATCAGTGTACCAAGTCGAGTGCTTGGAAGGTACGGCATTGATGGATATGTCTCATCTGCTTTTAGAGCAAGTGGGAGAGTGTTGTGAATAAGATGAGAAAGGGTGTGCTCTAAAAACAATCGTTGCTTCTCATTTCGTGCAAGTGGGAGATTGTTAGGTGTAGTGCCCGAAAGACAATTTGTGTAATTGTTTTTAATAATGAATGACAGAATTTATCTCACCTTATTACTTGCTTTGTGCTTGTAAAGTAATACACTTCTTTGCAAACCCTAAGTATATCTCAGTATGTAACCACTTAACTCGAGTGTATGGATTACACGTGAGGACCGAGTTAGTGGAGATATGCTTAAAGCTGTTAGTCCGTGGTGAACTTAATCGAGTTTAGGGTCTCTTGATTAAATGCGCCCGAACACCTTAGGGTGTGATAGTCTTATCGGACTATCGGTAGAGGGTACCTACGTGGGGCATTTATATATGATGGCATTCATATAGGATTTGGACCGATTTAATTTGCATTTCTCGATATAATTCCGTAATCAAGGAATCTTATTAAATCATTAGATGATCATATATGGATCAACCTTAATCTGAGGTGATCACGAGTCTTTGCTTGTCCCGGGGTAGTGTTTGATGTGTTAGTTACGGTTCACTTAAATATGTGTTCCAAGCCACTTCTCATTGGCACTATCTCCGGATGAGTGAGTAGTTACGATTTTCCGCTGAGACATGGAATCCATTCCTTCTCATGGGAAAGAGAGAGCGATCCCTTTATTTGTTAGCCCTAAGAAAGTGATCGATCCCGGAGTTCACATTTGACTAATTGATCACTAGTCGGATATGTGAACTAATTGATCGCGAGGGGTTGATGGTAAATAAGGATAAGATATTACGAAGTCGGGTTCACGGAGACTTCCCACTCGAGAATGGGCGATCTATGGAGGGTTAATCCGTATGTAGTGATTATATCAATGGACGCTTATTCACTCATGGGTTGAGTATAAGTATACATCTATAATCGGTAGAGTTCGATTTCGGCTTTATGGTGGCGTAATCCCGAATTAATAATTATATTCTGTTTGATGAATATTTAATTATTGGAGCTACCTGTTATGGTCAGTCCGTTGGTCCCCAATGTGGCTTACATAATTCGGGCTAATATTCTTGTTTGTTTGGGCCTCGAGAAATAATTAATTGTTTGACCAATTAATTGATATGCATGAATATTATTTAGTTGGGATAAATAATATAATATCTGTAAAAGAGCATTTTACGTCATGGCGCGCAGTGGCTTAGTGTGGCGCCAATATGTCTTGGATTTTCCAAGAAATTATTTTTCTTGGATAATGACATATTGTGTTTTTAGTTATTTATTTGTTAAATAATTAATTAGATAAATAAAAGAAAATAATTTATTTATTATTTATCTCTTAACTATAAGTATAATTGTATTTTCTTATTATAAGATTATAATTATCTCTTATTTTTATTGCATAATAATAATTAGAATTATGTCTTTTATTTTGTTAAACCGATTGGGTATAGGTTTTCTCTCTTGGATTTTGCCTATAAAAAGAGAGTTCTCCCCGAGCCCTACGAGAGGTGAAAGCCACGAAATTCATAAGGAAAAAAGGCTAAGGAGTTCGATCCTTAGCTCCACTCGGTTGGAGAAAAACTTACGGTTTTTCTCGGTTGCATATCAAGGAGGTTCCAATTAAAAGAATCGGTGTCCACCAACCACCGTTTGGAGAACACATTGGAAGATCAAGGCTTCTCATCCTAAGATCTTGGCTTCACTTCTTTCTATTGGTATGATTTTCTTAACCCCCTTGTAGTAGTTTAAGTCCTTTAATTATGTATTATGATGTATAAGTCGTGATCCATCCGCTGTGCGTAGATCTAACTCGTTTAGATCTAAGAACCTGCATCCTTCAAAATGGTGAAAAAATTACGATGAAATGAGTTTTAGATTAAAAGATACAACTGTTTGAAATATTAAGTAGTAGATAAAATATATTAATTTTTTCTAATTCCTGTTATTTCCAGGGCCATTTTTCTTTTTGTATAAGTTTTGGGCCATTTTTAGTTTTTAATTGAGGTTAGTATTGTCCATCTATTAATTTTTTGTCCTTAAAAACGACGAAAAGTTGGAGCTGTTATGCCTATTTAAATTGACTTTGTGTCATTTTGGCCCTTTACCCCAAATGTTTTTATTTTTATTTTGGAAATAATAATTTATTTTTTATATGTATAATTATCAAATAATTTCATGAGCATGGAAAATTTTATTTGTAGATGAATTGTTATAGGTAATTTCGACATGATTTTTTATCCATCTGTAATTATTAATATTCTTTGACGATGAAACTACCATTTTGAATTTGACTTCTTTTTAGAAAGAATTTTATTACTATTTGTATAATGGATTGATATAATCTGGGTATTATAGCAGTATTCTACAGTAAGTTGGATTAATGCCGGTATTTTTTGCTAGAGGAACTATTCGGAATTTATTATAAATTTAGTTATCTAATATAAATAAACATGGTTTGACCACAGTTATATTTAAAGATGTCGTTTCTAGTCTATCTCTTTCTATTTCTTTTCTATATATGATATGGAAAGTTAAGAAATCAGCGAACAAGGATAAAAATATATTTTACCATTACAATTAATGTTGCATCAATTTGGTAATACTACATGTGATGAGACACGTTATGTGAAAAACAACATTTGTAGAAAAGTTATCTGAAAATTTGGTAATTAAGGCTTTCTAAAAATGCAGATATTCTTCATATTTCTTCTATATTCATATTACTTAAATTTTTCAGAAAATAAGGAAACACTTTCTAAAGAAAATAAAGGAAAAGGACAGCCCGACATGATTTATAAGGAGATGGACAATTTATAATAGATCTATGGCGTAAAGAAAAAAAAAAAAAAAAAAAAAAAAAAAAAAAAAAAAAAAAACAGCGATGCTGAAAAAAAAAAAAAGGAGTGCAGTTATTTTTGATTCTTTCCTCTTCAAGTTTAAACACTTTTATCTTTTGATCTAGATCTCCAAAACGTAAGTAGAATTTCCCAATTTTTTTTCTATTCATTTTTGGACATGGTTCGATATGATTATATCATTTTTCGTGAGATTCATTTTTTAAATTTCAAAAAATAGTGAATTTTGAATGTTAATCTTGGAGAACATTGAACTTTTTGAAAATGCGTTGGAATATGGTCTTGAAATAAAGAGCAAAAAAATTGGTCAAAAAATTATGAATTTTGGAGTTATAAATTGTAAGATATAATTGTGGGGTCAATGCGGGTGCATCCTAGTGAATGCGTGTGCATTGAGCACCCAAAAACATTCAGGATTCTTCTAATCGTCCTATACGTGCGTATTACCCCCTAGTGCACGCACACATTCAACGTTGTATCCATTTTCCTATTTTCTGACCCTCAACGCATGCATGTGCGTGTGCATTGAGCTCCTGAACCAAAAACCCGACTTTTTGCCTCATCAATGTGTTCGTACTCTACACTATGCACATGCATTGAGCACTAAAACATATGAAAACACGTTTTTCGGCACTTTTATGATTTCAACCCTATTCCAAACATGTTCAACATTTGTAATACTCAGGAAACCACAAAAAAACTCAACTTTTGCAAACCAAAACCTTCTAAACTCCTTTACCAACAAATAGACATGTTTTCTATCATCTAATACATATCAAAACATCATTCGTAACCTTATAAACCATAATTAGATCGTAGGAAGAGCCTCTTACTTGATTGCAAGCAAACTCCAATTCTTACCCAAGAAATTCTGCAGCAAATATTTAACCTTTCCACAAAAAAAACCTATGTGATTAATCCCAAACATAGATTAGATTCACTTCTACTACGAATTTATGAGTTTAAATCCATCAAACTCATTCAAGAATACAATTAAAAAGAAAACTCTCTTTTGTATCATTTAGGCTTGGGAGAACTCTCTTTATCCGTTTTCTAGCCTAGATATTTCAAAAATATCAATAAAGAGTATGACCTACTATATCAAATCTCAAAATACGCCCCGCGTATGCCGCCGTTGGGTCGGTCAGTGACCCGACGAGTATCCAAAACCCTATCCTTTCGGAGACCAAGCCTTGAATTTTGATAGGGGTGAACACAATCCGTAGGGGGCCGAAATCAAAGCGGCTCGAGGCATCACCCTTCACTCACGTTCTTGCATCTATAGTAGAGGCCGTGGGGTTGGCTGTCGCCTTCCCTGATCCCACTCAATAATTTGAAAAAAGTGGTGGGTTTACTAATTACGGTTTCGGTCTTGAAAATAAGAAACAATGAATCAAAGTACTCTGAATAGGGTCGGTTAAGTAGGCAAGCCTACACCGTCTTATTCGTTGGAACATATGTGACAGTTCAGCCTGATCCGGCAAGAGAAGCCTCATTTAGCCCGAAGGCTTATCGGCTATGCTAAGTGAAGAGAGTTTGAGAATGTGATAAACACAAAAGTAAACTTCAACTTAGTTTATTCATTGATATGAGAGGTGTATAAATAGATACAAATGAGAGAGACTAGCACTAGCTTGGGCGGCCACTTGAGTATGTGGATGTGGGCGGCAAGCATGCAAAAGTAAAAGTAAAAGCTACGTCTATGACATATTAATTGTGTCTATGACATAAAGTAAACTAGAGTTTGACATATTAATTGTTTATATGTATCACAATTAATATGTCTTTTACAATTAAATAAAGTGTACAAAATATCTTGTCACAATTCTCGAGGTCTTTGGGCACACCTTTGAACTTCAATGCAGACTTAGCAATCTCTTTGAAGTAATCTTTGTAATATTTCACACCCCCTCAAGCTCGGGTGTATATGTTGATGCAACCAAGTTTGCTACTAAGTCTCTCTTTGAACATAAGAGGTGGAATAGCCTTGGTAAGAATATCAAGCATTACGATCTGCTTTGAGGAACATACTGGAGTTGAATAATCTTGGCATCAATCTTTTCCTTCGAGAAAGTAATCATCAATGTCCACATGCTTGGTTTTATCATGATGGATAGGATCTTGACCATGCATAAGGGTGAATTATTATCACAAAGACAAAGTGTGATAGGTTCTTTGAGGAGGTTCAAGTTGAAGTTCGGTGCACCATTTTAGCCATAGAGCTTCACAAATGCCAAGTACAAGTGCCCTGAGTTCACTTTTGCAAAGATCGCTTCTTGACACGATGAGGTTGTTTCTTGCTTCTCCAAGTAACCAGGTTCCCCATACATATGAGCAATAGCCTGTGGTAGATCGATAAATGTCAATGTGACATCCGGCCCAATCAACATCGGTGTAGACCTTGATTGATCTATCGGTAGACTTGGTGAAGAAGTGCAGGCCTTGGCGGAGTGGACTTTAAATATCTCATTATCCTATTCGCAGCATCCCAATGTTGCTCGGTAGAGGCAAAGTGCATGAACCGACCGACAGACTAACCCCATATGCAATATCAGGCCTTGTGTGAGAAAGATAGATGAGTTTACCTACAAGCCTTTGATATTGTTCTTTTCTCGACAAACAATGTCACCATGCGAGAGGTGTTACGGGGGGTCTCTGGGGATCTGACGAGTTTGCATCCCAAACATGCCGCTTTCCTTGATAGATCCAATACATACATCCTTTGGGAGATCGAAATGCCTTTGGTGTTTCTAGCCACTTCCATACCAAGAAAGTACTTGAGGTAGCCCGGATCCTTAACTTGGAACACCTTTGCCAAGAGAGTCTTTAAATTTTGAATCTTAGTAGAGTCATCTCCAAGTAAGGATGATATCATCCACATATACAATAAGAATAGACCTTCTCGGTTGGTTGTCTTGATGAACATAGTGTGATCGAGTTGCATTGATGATATCCAGTGAGCTTTGACCCACAGAGTAAGTTTCCCAAACCAGGCTCTTGGGGATTGCTTGGACCATATAGAGATTTTTACGAGTTTGCATACCTTGCCCTGAGTGTGAGGATTGACAAAACCAGGAGGTACATTCATATAGACTTCCTCGGTGAGATCACCATTGAGAAAATCATTTTTGATATCCAATTGGTGTAGAGGCGATCCAGTTGGACAACTAGAGAGATCGAGAACCCTGAGCGGTGTTGAGTTTTGCCACTGGTGCAAAAGTTTCCTTATAGTCAATACCATAAGTTTGAGTGAATCCCCTTGCTACCAATCGGCTTTGTACTTGTCAATTGTACCATCGGCATTGTATTTGATAGTGAATAACCATCTGCAGCCTAACGATCTTTTGCCTTTTGGAAGAGTTGTGAGATCCCAAGTATGATTATCCAGGAGGCGATCATCTCTGTTTTAACAAAGCTGACCTTCCACTTATCATTTTGAAGAGCCTCTGAATATTTTTAGGAATAGAGTGAGAGTCCAAGTCTGTGTAAACATGGCAAAGACAGAGACAAGCGATCATATGATAAATAAGTATGAATAGAGTGATCGATTGCAAGATCTCTTTCCCTTTCTGAGAGCAATAGGCCAATCATCAATGTCAGCAGACTGCTGGGGATCTGTAGTATCTTTGAGTGTCGAAGAGGCTCGTGGTCTACAGGCTGCGGTCGATGAGTATCATGTTCGATGAGTATCAGTGCACAGGGGTTTCTTTGAGGATCAAGAGGTGAGTATCGTGATCTGCACGAGGGTTAAGAGTTTGATGAGGGAAAGGGTTTAGGTCAATTTCAATTAGGTTTCCATCAGTGACTGCCTCAGTGGACTTGCTGTAGTAGGGAGTCCTTTCAAAAAAAATTACATCCATAGAATTGTAAAATTTCTTTTCAGAAGGAGAGTAACACTTGTAGCCTTTCCTGTCCTTTGCATATCCTAAGAAAATGCACTTGTGAGCCTTGGGATCAAGTTTGCTTCGTGTTGGGTATGGATATAGACAAACACAAGACAACCAAAGATTTTGGAGGTAAGCGGGAAATAAGATGGGGCAGGAGTGTGTGGTCGAGTAGGGTTTTGATTGGAGTTTTGAAGCCTAGTACCTCTTTGGGAAGTCTGCATTGATTAAGTATGTGGAGGTCAATATAGCTTCACCCCGCATATATTTTGGAACATTAGTGGTAAACATGATAGACCTAGCCATTTCTAGCGGATGCTGTTTCTTTCTCTCAAAGAACCCCATTTTCTTTGAGGAGTTTCAACACGACTCTCGATATGGACAATCCCTTTATCCATCAAGAAATTCTGAGATGAGACTCATAATATTCAAGGGCATTGTCAGTCTTCAAAATTTTGATCTTAGTGTCAAACTGAGTGGAGACCATGTTGTAAAACTCTTGAAAGATGGATCCAACTTCATATTTATCCTTCATTAAAAATAACCAAGTGGTTCTGGTGTGGTCATCAATGAAGGTAACAAACCACCTCTTCCCTGTTATGCTTTTTACTTTTGAGGGTCCCCATACATCACTGTGAATTAAGGTGAATGGTGTGGAAGGTAAGTGAGGTAATTTTGCATACACAGATTTGGTGAGTTTGGCAAATTGACAAATATCACATTGAAGATCATTCAAATTACAACCTTTAAACAATTCAGGATCTATAGACTTTAAATAACTAAAAGCTGGGATGTCCTAGTCTATAATGCCATAACATGATATTGTCTAGGTTTTGAGTGCAGTCTGAGGCGATTCAGTCTTGATCTTACATCTTCAAGCAGGTTGACCACAAACAATCTGAGCAAGGTTTAGCATCCCAATCAACGCCTTTGAGAAATGATCCTAGAATGTGCACCGATTCTCATTAAAAACAACGATCCATTTCAAATCTTTAGTAAGTTTCTTGTGTGATATGAGATTGCAATCTAATTTTGGAACAAATAGGACATCCCGCAGCATATCTTATTAGTAAGGTGCACCTTACCAAAACCTTTTGCACTAGAAATAGATCCATCAATGAGCCTTAATATTGTGAATTTGGGGACATGGCATAAGTTGAGTAATGAGATTTTTATTACAGGTCATATGGGATGAGGGCCAGAGTCAACAATCCAGGTTTCATTACTAATAGATGAGTAGAATTTTTGTCAGATTGGCATGAGAGGCTATGTCAAGAGAGTGACTACCTTCCTTTTGTTGTGTTAGGAAGGCTTTGAATGCGACAAGTTGTGCATTCAACCTGTTGTCATCTTCTTCCTCACTTACGTGTATGCCTCGCCTCGACTTTCCTTGGTGTCTTGAGGTCTTGGAGGAGTTAGGCTTGCCATGTAGTTTCCAGCAAGTGTCCTTGGTGTGATTTGTGCGTTTGCAGTGGTCACAGAACAGCTTCCAAGTTTTATCAGTAGGCTTCCTGTAAGCTTCAGTAGGGTTCTGACGGTCGGCACAGGTGGCACTCTCGAAGAGGGGTTGTCAGTAGGGAGTTCAAGAGCATCACTTTCCCCATGCTTTCCTCATGTTTGACCTCAAAGCAAACATGGATTTGAGATTTGGGAGAGGTTTAGTAGCTAGAATTCTACCTCTAACATCATCAAGAGTAGGATTCAGTCCAGTGAGGAACTTGAATACTCTCTTCTTTTCTATGATGTCTTTATATAGAGCAGCATCCTTGACATCATTCCACGTGTGAGTTTCCAACATATCTAGGTGTTTCCATGCCTTAGATAGTTGATTGAAATATTGAGTTACTGTATATATCTCCTTGTCTGCATTTTGAATCTGAGCTTGAGTTCATAGACTTGGATGTATTGTCCTTTTTGAGTAAAGGTCTCGGCATTATCCTGCATTTCCTTAGCAAGTGTCATACATCATGAAGTTCTCATCGATCTCTTTTGTCATAGACCTCGTGAGGATGGTCATGACTTGGTTATTTTCGTGTCCCATGCTTCAAACTTGGGGTCAATTTCACAGAGGGCGGGTTTGGAAACTGCATGAGATATCCCATCTTGCCCTGGCCGGAGATATACATTTTCATAGACCTTGACCATAGCAAGTAATTGTTACCATCAAGTTTATGATTTGTAAAGAAGAGTGTTCGATTATCCGGTCTCACGAGGCGGTGTGAGTCATGAAGAAGATGAAACTTCGAGATAATGTCGACATTTTTCCGAAAAGGAACCGAGTTTTGCAAATGGATATTAGAACTCAAGAAGGCTCCGATACCATGAAGAGAGTTTGAGAATGTGATAAACACAAGAGTAAACTTCAACTTAGTTTATTCATTGATATGAGAGGTGTATAAATAGATACAATTGAGAGAGACTAGCACTAGCTTGGCGGCCACTGAGTATGTAGATGTGGCATGCAAGCATGCAAAAGTAAAAGTAAAAGTAAAAGCTACGCCTATGACATATTAATTGTGTCTATGACATAAAGTAAACTAGAGTTTGACATATTAATTGTTTATATGTATCACAATTAATATGTCTTTTACAATTAAATAAAGTGTACAAAATATCTTGTACGAATTCTCGAGGTCATTGGGCACCTCTTGAACTTCACATGAGACTTAGCAATCTGCTGAAGTAATGCTGTAATATTTCCACACTAAGTCTAGTCGAACCACTGCAACGTACATCACACGTGGAGGGGAGTCGATTGAGCCGAAGCTCGGTGAACTCGCCCATCCCTTTTGATTTCAAGCATTTTTCAGAGAACGTATAAGACAATTTATGACTTTTCTATTAGGTTACACGCATAATGGGGTGTTATTTTCCTTAACTAACTTTTCCAAAAAATACTAACCAATTATTTTCCTTTAATTGTCCATTAATTAATTGAGTCCCAAATCCCATAAACATATAAATATATTTGGACATATATATATATATATATATATATATATATATATATATATATATACACACACACACACACATATATATATATATATATATATATATATATATATATATATATATATATGTGTGTGTGTGTGTGTGATATATATATATATATATATATATATGTGTGTGTGTGTGTGTGTGTGTGTGATATATATATATATATATATATATATATATATATATATATATATACACACACACAATACATTTAATCCAGAATAAATTAATATAATATTTTGTTTTCTCAAAAAAGTCATGTCTTCCATTTTTTTTTTCCAAAAATCGGAATATTAGAATCAATGAACATTTGATAGAAATATTTACCGATTTCGGCACCATTCATGTTTCTAGCATTTGAGGGCATAACATCGATCATAGCCAATGATGTCGGTGCCACAAATGAATGGAGAGTGATAGATACACAAAAATTGTACAAAGAAATTATCTTATCTTTACATTTAAATAACAAAAATTTAAAAACTCAAAAGACAAAACATCTGCACTGTTGGATTATTTTCTATACACAATTTCCGTGCACATTTTTGTGCCTTAATCATTTCTGTAATTGAATTGCTTTTAGGAATTGCCTTTGATGTCCAATGACTCTCTGCCTGCAGAATTAAGCAAATGTTGATCATAGTCAATTGCTTTTTGTTGTTAGGAATTAGGATTGTAGGGGAATATTTGCGAGGTCGTCGGTAACGTCGTTCACTTCCCCAAAGTTTGACTAGGAACTCCTCAAAGCTCATCTCTCCATAAGTTTCCTGTATATATCGACAACGGATTTAGTATAAATTTTATATGAAAAATATTTGTGATCCACAACAAAATAATTAGAACATAGTACACTATACATTTTCTTACTATTGATCTTTGTGAGACATATAGTAATCGTAAAGTTACACATCAGTAAAGCAAGTGAATACTTACCCCCAAATAAGAGTGAGACATAATAGTATTGTCAACTCGGGTTAGCCATATTAGACCAACCGAGGACGACAATTAAATCAGCTGACCGGACCATTATGACATATTTGGCACTACCAGGCCCAGGGTCTGGGGCGTTACAGAATAATATTCAAAGCCGACTACTAGATGGAAGTATGCGTTGCACCGTTAGACACAATGTAAGGATGATCTCTAGTTACCTCTGGTAGGGATGAAACTGGGACAATTCAAGTATTGGCCGTCTGGCGAGACGCTTGATCCCCTTATAAAGGGAGAATGTAAACTATGCGTTGAACCGTTAGAGATGGTGTAAGGATGGTCTCCAGTTACTTCTGGTAGAGACGAAACCGGGACGATTCTTGGTTGTCCTGGCGAGGACGCCAGTCCCTTATAAGTGGGGGGTGGAATTTAAAATCTCACATCGGTAAAATAATTTATTGCTCACCCTTGTGAGATATAAAGGTCTTGTTAACACGAGTTAGCACTTCTAGACCAAGCGATGACGACGTTCTAAGAAGTTGACTGGATCATATAGGACTTATTTAGCACTGTCAGACCCGGGGTCTTGAGGCGTTACAGTAATCAATAGGTCCTATATAATATTAATAATTAATAATATAAAATTGTTTTATATTATTGTATTGACAATTTTGTTGTGACATTGCTGATTGTAGATACACGATTTCCAAATTGCTCCTCCAACTAAATATGACTAGACTTACACATATTTTATATAGCAAATTTTAGATGCAATGTTCTTACTAAATATCTTAGAAATTTCTGGATTTAACCTGTTCAATAATGACTGGGGAATTTTTTTATAGACGGAAATACAAAATATATACTTTTAGTTAAAAATAGTTTTTGTTGTATATCCCTATTTTTGTTTCTTACAATCATAATTCCGTTAAAATACTCAGTAGGCCGGAATATTTTTCCAATGAGACGGATTATTTTTTAATGAGCCCGGACTAAAATAACACGTCATGTGCAATTTTTTTAATCCGGCCGGGCTAAAACTCACATCCTGCATATCAATTTTTTCTTATTTAATATTACAAAACAGAAAAATATTTTTTTTTTTTTTATTTTTATTTTTTTTATATATTAATATAACATATTGCAAAACCCATGTAGGAGATGTTGTTGTGCATATTTCTTGATTTTCTGTTTTCAAAAGTCGATTGATTTGTTCATCAAGAAATTGATGCTTAAGAGTTGCTTAGCTGTACATCGATCTTTCGGGTTTCTTTTTAGACATTTGATCGGAAAGATTTTCTGGGATTTCAGGGGAACAATCGATCTACGAATGCAATTTTCTGCGTTGTAGCATTAGCCCATGGTGGTGAACAACCTGTAGCCATATCTGCAGGGGTGC
Organism: Gentiana macrophylla; assembly: GCA_026214975.1. Classification (NCBI taxonomy): domain Eukaryota; kingdom Viridiplantae; phylum Streptophyta; class Magnoliopsida; order Gentianales; family Gentianaceae; genus Gentiana; species Gentiana macrophylla. Next base: position 52,768 of record JAOBSW010001221.1, read on the forward strand.
CATGTTCTTCCCACGCTCCACCTCTGGAGCCATAAGCATCGGCATTCCGGCAATCGGAACTCACACTCCGGACACCGGAGGAGTACTATTTAGCCATTTGGGACATCCAAAATCTGCAATTTGGCATCCATTTTTTACTGTTAAAATATTTTGACCCTTGATATCACAATGCACAATCCCAGTTGATCGAATGCAACCCGTCAACAATTTTCCTTGCATAGCAGCTAATCATCGGTTCATAAAATATAGAAGATATGGGATTTTGCTGTTTTGTTATATTAAAAAAAAATTTATATCGAGGACGTGAGTTTTTAGCCCGGCCGGATGAAAAAAAGTGTTCAGGACGTGTTATTTTAGTCCGACCTCAACAAAAATAGCTCGGCCTCATTAAAAAATAACTCATCCCTTTGAAAAAATAGCCCGTCCTACTGAGTTTTTTGACGGGATATGATTATAAGAAATAAAAATAATGGTATACAACAAAAACTATTTTTACCTAAACGTATATATTTTAAATTCTCCCATACGTGTGTACTTGTACAAAATTAAATTCAAAGGTTTCAAAAACCACAGCCTCGGCTAATACACATATCAATAAATAAATAATCGTTATATATTAATTAGGTTAAAGGTTGTGAAGGACTGTTTTTGATCTAAAATGAGGAAAAATGACAAGAAAAAAAGATAGTGGTTGAGAAGGACAAAGCAAGATTCACTACGTGTGTTACTACACGCTGCTACAATCACATGTAGTAACACATGTAATAATACGTGTGTTTGTAAACTCTCAACCATTATGCTTTTTTTTTCTTGTCTTTTTTTCCTATTTCAGTATCTTATTTTGTATTCTTCTCCTCCTACTTTATTAATTAATGTGATACATATATTCTACGAACCAACAAAGTAAAACGCGAATTACATAACTCATGTAATATCTTTTACTAAATGCGCCCCAATACATGAGTTATTCACCTCTTTGGGGTTGTCTCAAAATATAGAATATAAAATATAAAATATAAGTTTACTGTACGAACGAAACATGTGTTACTCTTTTTGAATGTTACCATAAGTTCTTATCAATCTAAATCATTTATCAAAAGACACTTTAGTAATTTATGTATTCGTCAACTTTCTTAATCTATGTAATATAATAATAATTACTCAAGGAAACGTTATACCTTAATTATATCACGGACAATTAGACTCAACTCAACATCTCCATTAGCGTCAATCATTAGTATCATCTAAGTTTAATTTATCGTTAATAACTATGTACATTTAATTAGTTCATGTTTTAACGATCGTAACCATCATTTAGCAACGAGTCACGATCCCTAGCTAATTATTTAAAAAGTCATTGTTTTGACTACAACTTTTAATATAAAACCGTTAACATATAATAAATCATTATACATAATCAATATCCACCTCGTCGTTAATTGAGATTCAAATATCAAATATACTACCTCCGTCACAAAATGTAAACTCATTTAACATTTGATTTTGTCTTATAATGTAATTCCATTTAAATATCCAATGAAACATTTATTACATTATTTTCTTCTTTTACCCATCATTTATTATATACACACGCACTTTTCACTACTTTCCATTAATAACAATCAAATGTCATTTTAAATTTTTTTAATCGAAATTAATGAGACATAACTCATTTAAACATCTTTTCAATAATCCCTCCGTTTTTTTATCTGTCACATTTCAAAATTTGTGCTATTTTTATTTATCTATCATTTACATTTCCAATACATCATTTATTGTTTTTCCCTACTTTACCAATAAAGTATTTACATCTCCAATAAATAAATACATTTCCAATATTAAAAACGCCATTACCAACAAAGTATTTACATATCCAATAAAAAAATACATTTCCAATACTATCTTTTAGACATATTAATTACTTTATTAATCTCTGTTATTCTTCTCTTGGCGACATATAAAAAAACGGAGGGAGTATGTGTGAATAAGTCCAAACGATTTACATTTTGGGACGGATGATGTTACTAAACATAATATTCTATAATTAACGAAATCGCACATTGAATTAAGGGGAAATTAGAGCGAAGAACTAATATATTTTTTTAATTAGTGAATATGATAGTTTTTCCAACTTTTGCCTAAAGGACAAAACTATTTATAAAAAAAAGCTGCGCCTTTCCTCAAACAAAATAAAAATACAGCATTTATTTTTCATCCAACATTTTTAAACGTTTATATCTCTTAATCTACAACTCCAAACTTGAAAATTCTTTCACCAATTTTTTTTATTTTTTCATTCACTTTATTTTGAGACCACGTCAACCATATTCCAACATAATTTCCGAAAATCAACGGCCGAAATCAAGTATTATTCGAAACTCACTATCAAAATTCACTGATTTTCGGGATTTATTTGCAATATTCACCAAGTGAATTTCAACAGCGAATCTCACGAAAAACGATGTCATGATGTTGAACCAAGTCTCAAAACGAGGAGAATGAAAAATAGAAAAAAAAAATTGTGAAATGTTTATAATGTCTGGAGATCTAAATCAAAAGATGTGAGTGTTTGAAAATGAAGGTGGAAAGAGGAAAAAAAAAAGTGCATGAATACATGTAGTATTTTTTTAGTCCTTTAATCTATAAAAATTGTAGAAGTTGTCCCGCTCCCATTTATCCTCTAAGAGTCCTGTATTGCAATCTGATCCAGTATTGACATGACCGCCTACAAAGTCCTCAAAGAATCCTATATCGATAAGTGATTCAATATTTACTTGACCGCTTGCTATGTCATCCAACATCCCTGTATTTCCACGCGATCCAATATTCACTTGACTACTTCCAATGTCATCCAACAGCCCCGTAGTTCCCCATGATCCAATATTAATTGAATGCATAGGATCAACATAATCACGAGGAGCCGTAAACCCGTCATCAATTGGAGCAAATGCCTGGACTGAAAGGGGCTCCCTTGTTGCACCAAAGGCTTCTCCATTTTATCCGTAGTATTGTTCGAAAGCAGAATTTGGATCGAAAGGAAAATTAAAGGGATTGCGTTGAAATGGATAATTATTAGGCATGGTGAATGATGGTGGCTAAGGTTATTATTAATCTTGGGGCAATACGGATGAGCATTAAGACCATTGAGGCTTCCTGTGATTTTAGAAATATATGAACCACTATTTGGTAGTCCGTGAAGGAATTAGTGGTGCGAGATGGGAATGTATTGTAGATGGACTTGTGGGTCGGGTTTCCGGGGTTCTGGATAAGGAGAAAATAATGAGAATTATATAGTGCGGATTGTTGTTGGTGGTTTTGGGGTTCCTTGTTCCTTTGCAATAACCTCATATAGGGGCAAATTATTTCTTAGGCATTTCTTATACATTGTATTCCAAAAATATTTTCCTTGTTATGCATTTCCTGCAAGCTGTATAATCATTAATAGTGGCAACAAAAAGTTTAAAAAAACAATTGACTACCTTCGAAAAAAATTAAGGTAACGGTATTCTTGACTAAAAAACAATTAAGGTAACTGTAAGAGTAATATGAACATTACGTAAGTGAAGGGGGAAAATATTTTTGTACGACTAAGAGAAACAATGAAAAATACCTACAAAATGATATGTCATGACCAACGATCTTTCTACAATCAGAAAAATAGTACGTACAAACTCTGTATCCATTGCTGTGAACCTTGATTGTTTTCGTTAGGTTCAAGAATCTACAAAAGCGAGCACAAAATAAAAAAAATTAAAACAAATAAAGAGATAAACTGACCCCAGAGAACTTTGCTCACAAACCATGATGCATATTTAGCCTGAACAATATGTTTCCAAGCAAGTGGTTGACATTTTAATAGAAATCATCAAGTAAAAAATAAATTTGATTGATAAATCAAAAAAGCCAATGCATACGAGAAATAATGAACATGAAACTATTGTTACCAATACTGAAAGGGAAACGACATTTCGATAAGAGATCATGCTGAAAATCATCAAAAGTTGATTAATGTCCACCCATATCATAGTCAGACACACAAACACCCCTTCTCCTTTTTAGAAATTAAAAAACTTAGTGAATGATCTTTCATAGAATTAAGTTTCATTTGTCAAATTTTCTTTATTTCTCCTTATGCCAAACATGAGATTGGCCTTCCGGACTATGAGTTTGACCTTCGTCCAAACAAAAAAGAGACAAACAGGGTATCATTAAAAATGGAAATAGAGCCAAGTTTAGCAAATTCATTCGGCGTACACAACATTGTATGTTACGTGTAGCTGAAGTCCTCAAATGGTTATAAATAATGAATTATTAGATATCCAATCGGAAATGTAATCGAGGTCGCCAGTTTCTTTTCCGGTGTTCCTTATGAAATTGACCATGAAGAATGATACGAACATGCCTTAGGTAATGATCAACTCTTTAACATAAGATTTTTTATTTTTCATTTTTTCAATAAATGGCCATATAAACACATACCAAACAGGAAAAGAAAATTAACTTGATAATCCATAGATAGTAACACAAAAGAAACTTGGAACTGAGGAAAAAAATTCATGATCTGTAAAAGAAATCAGAAAGGAAAAACAATTATAGAACAAATGATAAAAATTTATTGTGTTCTATTACCTTTTTCTTCATTCCACCTTGCTTTGCTTGCATCGTTCCATCAATACCTTTCATGTGCAAGATGATTTATGATAAATAAGGGAAGATAATCTAAGCAAATATAAGAAGATAATCTAAGCAAATATAAGAAGACGGCTGATTCTAATTTATAGTAATTTTTAAGACGGCTGATTCTAATTTATAGTTATTTTTAAGACGGCTGATGTTAATTTATAGTTGGAATGAAAATTTGTGTAGGGTTCAGTCAAAAGAGAATTTGGACTGTTTTACCCTCGTTTTACCGGTTGAGGCTAATGTAAGAGCAATTATGTTCCTGCCAGAGCATCTTTCCACAACTACCCTTCTACTCATTTATTCTCTTCTACTACACATTTAATGGTAGACCCAACTAGTTCGATTTTCTATACATAGCTTTTTCATGTTTTGTCCATTTCCTAAAAGTGACAAAAAAAAACACGTTGTAAATTACACACACACACACACACTATATATATTATAAAAAAAAATATACATAACAATTCATATGTTATGTATTTTGTTTCTTAAAATTTCTTTGCCAAAACATCAAGAAAAAAATGAAAACTGTTTCCTGAGTGTCGGCAACTGTCGACGCTATGTCTGGACTCTAGATTGTTGAAAATGTGCTGCATATTAAAAATTGAAAATAATAAGATATCAATCAGTAGCACGTGTCAAGGCGAGTCGAATGGAAAAGTGTCCGACACTCAAATGACACTCAGATAGAAGTGCCGATGTACCCTTAGACCACGCACTGGTGGTCCTAAGATTTTAGTTTAGTCGGGGTAAAATTCTCACCAAAATATTGTAGCAAATTTTTTTTTTTGAAAATTTATAAAATATGTAAATAAAAAGATTAATAAGAAGGTTTTTGCCAGTTTAGATTTCTTTGAAGTATTAGCTTTTTGTTATTTAATACTAACAACAAGCATACATATCTTTATACAAAAAATGGATAGGCGCATACACCCTGTGACCCTTATGTATGTCTGTTAGTCTAATAGACTAATTATGTAAGTTCATGATATATTAGAATGATTAATTAATGAACATTTTATGGAAGCTACCGCTTAATATGATGAATTAAAAAAAATTGAATATTAAGATTTTTTTTTATTCTCGGTTAAATTAGTAAATAAATAAATATGAGGAAGTAATAAAGTTTTGTGTATAGAGACCGTATGACAAATAAAGACATGAGAAGATAAGAAAAGGTTATCAAACCATCTTAATAATAAAAGGGGAAACATAAATGAAAACAAAAAAAATTTAGAAAAAGATTATGAAAACTTTATCAAACTACTTTAGGGCATGCTTGTTAAATCAATTAAGCTCTCACTACAACAAAAATAACTTTTCGCGGCATGCAAACAATTTTTATTGGCAAACAAGACATTGCATGCCGCAAAGTTCAATGTCGCTAAAAGTTAATGCATTTTGCAAAGATCGGTTGCATATTCGCTAATGCTAGTATTGACAAAGATGCTTTTGCGCGCCACAAGATGCTATTATTAGCGGCTTTCACCGAATGCCGCCAATATGATTCTTATATTATTAGAATCGTCCGTAAGCACGCAATGACAAAATTGATAGATTTATTAATAGCAAGATATCAAGTGCGCCATGGATAAGTTTTTATTTTTAAAAAAATATTTACCCAATACAAGAATCGATGCTTACGTATATGAATCAAACCATTTGCCTAATAAAAAAGTCAATACACAAAATATTTTCATTAATGCACAAATGAATACCATACAAGTACCACAACAATAGAAATACAAAATCCAACACACGGGAAGAAGTAGGAAAATACAAGAAGACACAAATTTGCCTCGGCATATCATGATCCTACTAAATCCTACACATTGTATGAAGAATTATGACAATCCAATAAAAGAAGAATTTGTCTCCATAAAACATACCCCATGTTCATCAATCATCACCAATGGTATGAAATCTCTAAAATATATTGTCAAATGTCAAGGACCCGCTTTTTCTCGATATGGCTTTCCATCATTGCTAAAATTTAGAAAACAAAAAAATACTAGTCACTAAGATCTAGTCTAAGCTTCCACAAAGTCGACTAAATTGTTGTAACATATACAAAGAACATCAAGCGTTGGTAAAGCAATGTTAAATTTTCTTATTCAAGTAGAACAAAGACATTTTATATAGTAACATGTCAAGAAAAGTACTACAAGATTGAAAACATTAATAATCAAAATGTTGAACAAAGCAGAAACTATTTACAATCGTAAAAGTCTAACTTAAAACATGTTTATTGTGACTAGAAGCATCGAAAATAATCATACGCTCAAAGGATTATAAGAGGGATGAGGTAAGAAATAACCAAATCCTTTAGATGATCACACATTTGTCATATCTAAATCAACTTAACATGGTGGAACAAAGTGATAAAAGCTCGACGGGTGGAAGAAAAGCAAAGAATCGAGAGAGGAATTAGAGCAACCAAAATGTTATTAACATTTAGAAGGATCATCACAATGGCATAGCATACCGCGAGCCATGAGAAACAATTGATCAACATATCATAGTCCATGTCCACCAAACAATGATCGGTGGTAAAAGATAAAAAAATGAAGCATTATCTCCAATATGAACCAAAATTACCAAGTAGTTGAAACGCTCGAAAACATACTACCATTATTCTACCACCAAGGGTTCAAAAACATTGCAACCACAGGAAAGGTCAATGATATCATCCATAACTAATTCCTTTCCCAACAATTAGTTCACTCCACAACCCACACAGATCAAAAGAAGGCGGATAAACATCACTTTTGAAGAATGTCAATTAAGAAGTGAAACACCACCCCCAAAGTTCATCAAGTTGATCGACACACCCTGTTAATACATGTTTTTTGATTCAATATATACACACTCCACAAATAAATTAGTGAATTGGGTGATTTTTAATGTCAAACATAGTCGTAAAAATAGTGGAAGTTTAGTAGATGCAACTTAATAAAAAAATAGTTAGCTAATTCGAGACAACAAAGTTAGAACTTCTAGCAAACACTTAATAACAATACTTAATACTACCATGATGTGATGACAAACGGAGAAGAGAACGGATTGAAGACCACACAATCTCGTAACAAAATTTCAACGTTCATTTCCAAATGTGATTTTGATTCTCATTTCCAAAGCAAACAAAACTCGAGCCAAGATGCAAAAATATGGGAAGCATCTATACATATAAAGAAAACACATGAGTATTCATTCAAGGCACATGCTTATCATATTCATCCAAAATACGAAGAAACAAATAATTAAATAAGTTACTAAGAAAAAGAAAATGCCACTCAATCACTTGATTGTTTATAAAAACAAAAAAATCATATAAAGTAAATAGAAAATGACCAATCATCCGATCTACATAGATGGAAATGTGTTGGTTGTTTGACATTGTGGAATATTTGTCAAAGATAAGTACGCTTGATTGACTATGCATATAATTTAAGAAATCAATAAAAGCGTAACCAAATTACCAGATTCAAACATCTACCTTATCGTCGCCTCATCATCGACAAAGCCTTATTGATTGTAGAAATTCCAAATCATAACCATCAAAAGCGCAAAATCAATAACATGTAAAATCGTGATAAAATAAAGATAAAGTTTGAATCAAGAAGATTAGTGCAATATAAGTGGAAGGAGTCTAGCCTCAAACTAATCAAACCTTTCACCAAACCTCCTCTCGAAAGCTATGGCCTTTCTAGTTTTCTCCGGACCAACATCGAGAAGGAAGAACCTATTACAAATTAAGGATCGATGCAAAAGGTAATGTCGGGCATCGACACGTTTATTCATCAAATCATCATCCTACGACTCAAAATCCACCACCTCTAACATAATTTAAGACCAAAACAACATCACAATAACCAACTAAAACTTGAGCTATTCCATAGGACATAAGAAAACCTTAGGTCTCATGTACGTTGACAGAGCGTGAAAAAATAGAACAAAGGGCATAACAGGGTAAAGTCAATAAGAAAACTCACATCGGCTGCAAATTTCTACATTGGAAGTCATTTCCCAGTAAACTTCCATGTCTATTTTCTTTGGCTTGGCATTATTACCAAATTTCCATATTTATTTGTCTTCATCATAGTCTCTGCATTGCCTTTTAGTCTCTTTCTTTACTACCAATCCTCCCTGCAATAATACGTATATTCAAAACAGAATCAAAACCTTTTTTGAAGTGGCATCCGCTCAATTGAAAAATAATCTGCAAAATATGATCAAGGAAACCTGAATTAAAAAGTACTATGGGATATTATAACTTTTGATGATTTGTCGAGGCAAAATCCAAATGGGGCTATTCCTCTTACCTTTCCAAGATTGAATGATGATCACACTATGTGATCAAAAGGGCCTTTCGTAATATATTAAAAGCTTGCACTATGATCCTAAAAGAGCCTTTCCAGAATATATTAAAAATGGCTTTCTGCTTAACTATGATGCTAAAACAATAATCTCCCTTTCACACAATTCTGAGGGCATCATAGTAGTTCTCACCTTTCCGTTTGCGATGGCTTCATCTTCTTCTTTGGTTTTTTTTTTTAATCTCCTGGGTAGAAAATAGCATAGAAACAATCGGAGATTTTCAAGTCAGTTAATCATGTTAATCATTTGCTTTAAAGCACATTAGAGATGAATGTAATGGAAAAACAAAAAATTAATCTTTCGTAAAACAACCTTAATTAATCATCTTAGCTGTAATACAATAATGTACATACAAATCTTTTCGATTCTATCATCTGACAATATAGCTTCTAGATTCCTACAATTGGATTAAGCTATTTCCTAAATGTAGATTGAATCTAAGATCCCTAAAAATGAAAATATATGGACTGTGTAAATACTATAGAAACACGTTTTAACCCTTAGTCCGAAAAAGAAAAATAAATTATACATGAACTCTGTATTGTGGCGTTGATTTCATTATGTGAATGGTATGTGTTTTACAACAAATGACAAGCAGACTTGAAATACTCAAGTAATTAAAGCCATATTCTTTATTAACCACGAGAATCGATCGCCAAAGTGAAACCTTCCATCCAAAGTGGCCAATCACAAACACAAATTCATCCCTAGGAGAAACAGACGAGCAAATTATAAGGAATTTACCTAAAACACTAGAATAACCCATGAATCGGAACCTCGAAATCGGCAATTTAGGCGAGAAATAAACAATGAAGAAGTAAAGAATATGGAGAAATCATACCTTTAGACCTCGATTTATCATCCTGTTGTTTCGATTTCACCGTTCTTTGAAACTAAATTTGGCCTAGAATCTTAGATAAGGTGAAGGAGGAGGAAAAGCCAACAAGTTGGAGTGGAGGACTCGTTTTTATTAGTTGAAGAAAAAAAGGTTTTTTTCAACCTTAGCGCGTTTCTTTTAAATTTATGTGTAAATTTTTGAGTTAGCGGGGGACCAAAATTAAAAAAGGAGCCAATTTTTCCATTAATAGCGTGCATCTATGACGCTGCCATATTTTTTCGATTTCTTGCAGCAGTATTTTTTCTGTTGCTTTTAAAAGTATTTTACGCAAAGACATATCATAAAGTCGCTAAAAATCTTTTTCATGAAGATATTAAATGGAGCACGCATTTGCAATACTAATTATCGGCAAACAAATACATAAAAGCACGCAAAATATCAAATTCGCAGCGTGTTTTAATCGTGACGCCGCTAATATGACGCTAAAACCCAAATTTCTTGTAGTGTCTTATTCTAAATAGTTTTAGGAATGATTTAAAAAACAGGTGTTTGAAAATGTTTTAAAAAACCATTTAATTAATTAAGCACAATTAAGTGGATATGATTTTCGTGTGCTAACTTTTCAATGATATTAATGCCACTTATGTCTAAATCTGAAAAGTAGAACCATTCTTCTTTAGGGGAATGACACATATGAGCTAACGTAGAAAATTATATTTGTATTTGAGGTTTGAGCAAAATCCCTTTTTTAAAGAAAATGAAAAATGGGAAAAACCTTATAAAACCATGAACTTAAACAAATACCCATCCCTTTTATCCCCCAAAATCCCCAATCCCTTCCCGAATTCCCCCTTACTTACCCCAAAAATTTCATCGATTTCACCCATCTTTATAATCATGGACTTCCCTAAAATTCACCATCCCAAATTCACCACACATATCCTAGGAGCTACCCAGATTCAAACTTGTGAGCAAGTGAGCAAATTCCCCTATTGACGACAGTGTGTTGAAGAATAAGAACATGAAGTAGCTGAGTAGCCAATTCCCCAATTGGCCTATTCCCCAAGAACAAGAACTTGAAGGAGACGATTGTGTCTTTCAATATTGTTATGCGTATGTAGATTTAATTCGCCCGGCTATTCAATAATTTTTTTTGTGTGTGTGTGTGACGGAATAATAATGGCTAGGGAAAAGTTAAGTCAAGGCTCACGGGTGTGAAGTGTGGGTAAAGGAAGAAATGAGTGCCTTAATTTAATGTGCATGCAAGTGGCATGGTAATATGAATAAGATGCAACACAAGTACTAAAGGAACAAAATCATGGAAGAGAAAAATTAGCGATCATTTCAGGGTGAGACTGAAGTGGCCAGTCATTATGGATGAAACATCTTATCGGGTTAGTTTGTCTGCTTACTCTGTGTCAATCATCCTCAACACAAAATCAATGCACATTTACCTAAGGCTTAGGAAATAGGATCAAACACATCATATCATACATCTTTCATATCAAAGTAGATTCTTCAAAATTTTATGCATTTTAAATCATACTCGAGATGACTAAGTGTAATCCAGCTAGACCTGGACTCGAAACGACTTGACTCATAAACTCTAGAACTTTACGTAAGTCACTTTTACTGACCCCTTTTTTGTTGTCCCCTTTTTTATTGACCCTAAGACATAAGACATGAATAACAACCAAGGAAACTACACAAGTGACCCTCCCCCACATGTAAATATTACATCGTCCACAATGTCAATAAATATATAGAAAATTAGTTGAAAGGACACATTTTGTAATATTTTAACGTAACATGACGCCCAAATATTTTTAATAAGGAGAATGACAACTTCTACAGTTTTTATAGCCTTAAGGACAAAAGAGACACCCTTGCGCCAAGAAGCGGTACCTGCTTTTCTTTGTTTTTTCTCTTTCCACCTCCATTTTCAAGAATTCATATCTTTTGATTTAGATCTCCAAACGCGATAAAAATTTCACTAAATTTTTTATTTTTTCATGCTTTTCGTTTTGAGACTTGGTTCGATATAATTACATCGTTTTTTGTAAAATTCATTGTTGATTTCACTCAGTGAATCCCAAAAAGTAGTGAATTTCGAATGATAGCAAATTTTGAAAGTGGATTATCGAAATTGCATCGAATATGGTGAACTTGGTCTCAAAATAAAGAGAATAAAAAAATTGGTGAAAGAATATTCAAATTTGGAGTTCTTGATTGAGATAACTGTTTAAAAAATGGTTTAATATGGTGTTGGTTTTTTATTGGGAAAGAAATGGTGGCAGCATTAAATTGATTTTGTCCTTTAAGCAAAAAATTTGAAAAGTAGTCATATTCTTTAATTAATGAATTATTCCTGTCATTCTCCCCAATTCCCTCATAAATATAAGGCAAGTGAGTGTAAGAATGAAACCCGCTGAATCATGATGACAGAAGGTTAGACCGATCGAAGAGGAGCACGAGCAATCATGTTGAAAGCACGCTGCTCGGCTCTCAAGTATTTGTATGTCCATAGAGCAAAGTGGGCGTATATAGTGGCTGGATCGGTTACCTTATGAAGAATGACGTGGTGGTAGAATAATATAGGGTGTGGGTTGAACGTGGTCGGAATGGGTTGCAGTTGCAGTGGCTTGGTTTGGTCGGAATCCGCCAAAGAGGAAAGCTGACTTGATTCTGGCATGGGGGTCAAAAGTGTTTGATCTAATGGTTGAGAGGAGAATAAAAGGAGTGTAGTAGTGGTGGTTGGAGTCCAGCCGGCGATGGACGCCGGAGAGGATGGAATGAACGGCAAGAAAGGGGAACTGGAAGAATTTTTTTATGTAGGTTGAGGAAAAAGAGAAAAAGTGAAAAAAGAAAAGAAAATGGTGCAGTACACTTTTTCTTTTTTGAGAATCTCATGGTGGGATAAAAATCAACCATGGTGGGATACTCACGTAAAATGCACCTAATTTTGTATGAGAGAATCACGGGTGTGATTCCATCGTTAAATGTGCTATTTTTTTACCACATGCGGGTGTGAAAAAAGTCACACCTTGGTGTGATTGTCCCGTATTTTCCTCCTCCATTTTGCTTTAAAAGACGGTCTCGAAGCACACCACGAAATTGCCTTTCACCTCGATTGTGGCTTTCTCAATGCTCAATATTCCAGTGCATGTCATCAAAATTCTCATGTTCCTCTTGTGCAATGTTACCTGGCTGTAAAACCGACACCAAAAACCATGACGGAACAAGGCAAAAAAACCAAGACCAATGGACTGAGAAGAAAACTCTATTTATTTATTAAACAAGAAAAAAATAAAAGAAAAACACATTCTGAATATATTTTTTATTTTAATAAACAAATCCTATTATTAAAAAAAGCGGTAAAAGGTTTGTACAATGTCGTATCATGGCCCTCCCCTTATACCAAAAGACGTTGACGAAGAGTAGCCTTGCCTCCTTAAAACCAATGTGTGGCAACCGAGCATGGGAAAATTGTGCTCATAGAAAAGAGTGCAGCACCCTATGCTACAAAAGTGTAAAACCCCCATGCAAAAATTACAACGTGGTATAGTATTGGAGCAAGTACACCAAAGCAAAATTCGCACAATCAAGTCTTTAGTATGCATTCTTCCGTTTTGATATTTATCTTCTTCAACCATACTATGCATGTCCTTAGGAACAAAATAGCACGTGGGATCTTCCTTGTTGTCAGCAACGTCTCGATTTAAGGAAAAAAAAACAAAAATCATCAGCTTTAAGCAAATTAGTATCTAAAAATTGGTATTGAAAAATAGCACATGGTTAGCACCCTTCAAAATGTGGAAGGGTGCATCCCAAGATGCACGCCATGATTTGTACCAAGATGCTCTAATGATCAATGTGTTATGGAGAGATTCTACAAAATTCAAAAAAGTTGAAGCAATTTCCACCCAAAAAATGTTTTGAAAAGAATGAAAAATCTCTTATTTACAACCTGATTTGCACCCTTCATGTTGATAAAGTGAAAGGTGCTTCCGGAATGTTGCGCCTTTAATGTACATGGCGAATAGTAGGCAACCCCAATTGATCTCCATATAGCAGATTATTAAGATGGCGAGGTAATGCATCGTGTTGTCCACATTGAAGTTAACCAGAATGCGTGGAGGCATTTTTTGCAATGAAATCAGCGACCATGTTCGCCTCTCAATAAATAGGAGTGATTGGATAACCATTTTTATGAATAAAACTCAGAATGGCGTGATCTCATCAAACACCTTCTAAGGTATCAGATAGTCACCTAAAATCATCTTTACAAGTATTTGAGAATCGGTCTCAATAATTAAAGGGGATATATTATTATTGATGTAGAATGTGATTCCATCGCTCAAAGCTCTTGATTTGTCTACTGGGTTAGTTGAAACTCCATAATATGTGCTAGCTGCAACAGATGACCATCCGTGTCTCGTATAATAAACGACCCCTCCCGGAAGAGCCAGGGTTACCAACCGAGGAACCATCTGAGTTAAGCTTAATGTATCCATGTGATGGTTTTACCCAGCTAATAGAAATGGCCTTTTACATTTTTTGCCTTCCAAAGCAGGGTATAAAATAGTTACGAACTGAAGGATGCAGGTTCTTAGATCTAACCAAAATTAGATCTATACGCAGCGGACGGATCACGATTTACATATCATAAAACATAATCAAAGGATTTAACAACTACAAGGGGGTTAAGATCATGTTACCAATATAGGGAAGAGAAGCCTTGATCTTCCGATGTGTTCTCCAAACGGCGGTTGGTGGACACCCTTCTTGATACACGAGCCTCCTTGATATGCAACCAGAAAAATCCCGAAGATTTTTCCAACTCGAACCCCTAAGAATAGAGGCCAAATATTTCGCCAATTTCTCTCGGTGAATAGTGACATGAATAGTACCTTGCCATTAGACTTGGGAGAACTCTCTTTATATAGGAGAGTAATCAATGTCCTCCAAGGATTAAATAATTAAGTGATAATTATCACATTAATCCTTTTCCAAATAAAAGATAAATAAAATGATTATCCCAAACAAATTAAGATAAATCATATTATTATCTATTATTCCATGAATTATCATTTAACAAATAAAAGATAAATCACATGTTAAATAATTATCCAAGAAAACTAATTTCTCTCTAATTATTAGGACATTAATGGCGCCACATATTGGGTTAAAAGCCCACATAAAATGTCTTTTATGTGTATTATATTATTTAGCCCAACTAAATAATATCCATGCATATCAATTAATTAGCCCAAACCAATTAATTATCAATGAGGCCCAAATAACAAGATTATTAGTCCGAATTACGTAAGCCACACCGGGACCATGGACCTATAACAAGATAGCTCAATAATTAATTATTCATCGAGCGTAATAAGTACATTAATTATTAATTCGGGATTACGCCACCATAAACCCGAAACTGAACTCTACCGATTATAGATGTATACTTACACTCAACCCATAGAGTGAATAAGCGTCCATTGATATAATCACTACATACAGATTAACCCTCCATAGACTGTCCATTCTGAGAGGGAAGTCTCCGTGAACCCGACTCAGAATATCTTATCCTTATTTACCATCAACCCCTAGTGATCAATTAGTTCACATATCTGACTAGTAGCTAATTAGTCTAAATATGAACTCGGCCGATCGATCACTTTCTTAGGGCTAACAAATAAGGGGACTGTCTCTCTACTTCTCACAGGAAGGAATGGATTCCATGTCTGTGAAAATCAGAACTACTCACTCATCTGGAGATAGTGCCAATGAGAAGTAGCTTGGAACACATTATTTAAGTGAACCGTAACTAACACATCAAACACTACCCGGGACAAGCAAAGACTCGTCATCACCTCAGATTAAGGTTGATCCATATATAATCATCTAATGATTTAATAAGATTCCTCGATTACGGAATTATACCGAGAAATACAGATTAAATCGGTCCAAATTCCTATATGAATGCCATCATATATAAATGCCCCACGCAGGTACCCTCTACCGACAGTCCGATAAGACTATCACACCCTAAGGTGTTTCGGGCGCATTATTGGTGTTTTAATCAATAGACCCTAAACTCGATTAAGTTCACCACGGACTATCAGCTTTAAGTATATCACCACTAACTCAATCCTCACGTGTTATCCATACACCGAGTTAAGTGGTTACATCTGAGATATACTTAGGGTTTGCAAAGATGTATTACTTTACAAGCACAAAGCAAGTAATAAGGTGAGATAAATTTCGTCATTCATTATTAAAAACAATTACACAAATTGTCTTTCGGCACTACACCTAACAATCTCCCACTTGCACGAAATGACAAGCAACGATTGTTTTTAGAGCACACCCTTTCTCATCTTATTCACAACACTCTCCCATTTGCTCTAAAAGCGGATGAGACATATCCATTAATGCCGCACCTCCAAGCACTCGACTTGGTACATCGATTAGTTAGGTTGTCGACTCGAGACGCATCTTTAGTATTGAAACGTTGCGGTCCTTCCAATCAGCGGTACTTCTCTCAATATGCTTTTGACTTCTTGTAATCGAGAAGATCCTTCTAAGCTATCTCTTCACTTTGCTTTCACAATGAAGTGATCGGCTTATCGACACGGAATTATTCCTGCACCAAAAAAATTCTAAGTACTATGAGTAAACACCGAGCCCGAGATCAACTTAATGATCATCCTCAATCGACTACAAGTCGTAATCATTATAGTCAACCATATTCAAGTTTGCACCGAATATACAAGCATATGATTCCTCGTTATGTAAAGATACTTGAGGACGATTTAAAACCGCTACTTATTGCTCGAATCCAAGATTTGATTACTATTGACTTGTGATAACCTGACTTGCCATTATCCAAGAGAGACTCTATCCCATTTTCTCTTTATCCGAAGATTTAGAGAATCATTCCTGAGAGGTAGGGTAGGACTACTCTCGATGAATGTTGCATACGTATATGCATAATCATCTTATTCAATAAGATAGGTGGGATAGCCAATGTCTCATTCTCGTGAATCTGACCGAATCAGATTCTTAGAATATAGTCCGATTCTCTCATCCAGAGAATCTTGACCTGTCAGTTTCCGACTTCAGATAGCACACACATGTTGTTTCCAACCGTTTTAGTGTTATCATTTATGAACACTAATACTACTACTATATTACCAATATTGATATCCAGTCTATGAAAAACTTATCAATATTTTGGTCAAGTCCACATATTTTAAAACATGTGACTTTTAAATGACCGAGAGGTTCTCTTAAATCCACAAAGGATATAAGCCATGGCAGGCCTCCAACCAAAAGGTTCTTTCTGAATGAATTAAGATATCGTTAGTCTCGCAAAAAAGGTCTTAGGGAATCACCCCTATCTTCTGCTTTGTAACGAATCCGTTATTCATTCTTAGCTAAAACCCTTATGTTCTGAATGAATTCAGATTCCGTTGTTCGGCAAGAAAGTCTCAGGGAATCACCCCTATTTTCTGCTTTCTAACGAAATCTAGCAAGATTGAGTGGTGAGAGAGTTCAAGGTCTGGTTAACTCTCTACTTGTCAGGGAATCACCCCTATACCACTCAACTTTGCGCTGAAAGTTTAAACTTTCCTATTCATTCGACTCTTTTCCGTGTAGATCCAATTGCTCTAACCGGGCCTGAGACACTGTGTGGTTCTACAAGAGGTCAATGTAACCTGGAGTACCAAAACTCCATTCACAGTGGTTAAGGTTTTCAAACCAACCTCTATAATCGTAATCCTATACAGCCCACCAACACCATAGGTTATCAATCACCCCAGCAGATTATAAAGTCCACAAAATCACAATGGGTCAACGGTTAAACCATACTCCCACTGTGTCTTGGGTGGATTGACATTCTGATCTAGTAGTATTTATCAGTGTAATCACCAACAACTAATGTTGGACGTGGTCTGATTAAATCAGATAGTAACTACCTTTAGGTAACCGTACTTCAAGGTTTAAGGTTGTTTCTTATAGATTCTATCGAAGGCTTGTGTGATTCAACCGTCACTTTACGATCTCAAGAATCTTATAATCAACCTTCACTCGCCTCATTAAGATATTTCACGAACAGTCACAATCAACGTATCATAAAATCCCCGATCCTACCTTCAAGCATTAAATGCTAAATGCCTACATTTACGGATGTGGTGTGAATCGAATTCATTCCTTATCCATAAACTCACTAGCATCTTCTAGGTAGACTTCTCGGTTTACATAATAATGTTAACCGTTATTTTGCAACTAATTATCTTAATCGAGTTTAGCAAAGTGTATTGTAGCATATCAATAACTATATAGGGCAAGTCTATGGTTTCTTCCTCGGTGAGAAATATTCCACTTGGAGGGTGGCCGAGCATCACCCCAAGACTATGCGATAGCCTATTTTCGAGCATGGAATACTCTATTCTCTCGCTAAAATCAGAGACACCTCCTCGTATTCTTTCGATAAACCAACCAAAGTGTTTTGAGTAGTTATCGACGAGAATGTCACCACTCAAAATCTCCCACTAGCTTGTATCTCTCACTAGACCCGAAGGTCATGGTGAACAAGCTATGTTACCCTTCAAATCTATTACCCTTTCCCGATTGAAAGGAAACTTAGTCATTGTTCCTTTGAGATAGTGTTCCAAGACGGGAGATAGGAATCACCCTTAGCCATCAGAGTCTTGTCTCTAGGATATATGCACTAATTAATAGATATTGAAAGGTCGTTTATCTTAATACTGAACCTTTACCTTTAATAGTTTTAGATGTGCTACACATACTTATTCAATTGTTCTAAGTGGTTCGACTTTATCAAACAAAAGTCCGAGTCTCGGATTCGTACTACAAATGTCATATTCACTTTCCATGAGGCAAAGAATATATCGAGTTGAAAGTGAATCCAATTGTTTCAACGAATCGTAAATAGAAAAATAAATTTTTCTCGTGATATTCAAGGATAGAATCCAAATTCATTTCCTTATATCACTCCCACTATTCTAGTTGAAATTATCGCCGTTGTTACTTTATTAATCATTAATGCACAAACTTCATTGTTCTTCCAAAGAACTAAGCCACCGAGTCAAGTTACTCGGTTAAGAAAGTCGCTAAGGATTCATTGGTTAGTGATCCAAATCACTTTCCTTATCCTATACTTTCTTTAATTAATGTTTCGGTTTAGCCTCAAAACTTTAGTTAAGATGATTAACACTTATAGACACTCTTTCCCATTCTTAACTTTCCTGAAAAGGAAATAGTCTTGAACTAGCAGTTCGTTTGAGTAGACACTACTCGTGAACTGTGGGATGTCTAATGAAAGTGTTACCCAGTGGGACTGATTTTCTAATAAATTAGAAAAACATAATATAAAAGCTCCCACTAGTTTATCGGTTCCAAATACCGTCTAACTAGCGACACTTTAATTTATGATTCTCCAATTTTTCTATCAGAAAATTTCTCGTGTAGACACTACACAATTCACTAGAAGAATTTTATCGTCCCAATCATCTTTCAAACTAACTACGGTTGTCTCTCGTTCTGCACGAGTGACAGCAGTGACATGCCTATTCACGTCACTTAAGTTTTGAAGGCTTCAAGAGAAATCTCTCTTCCGAAAAATTAATCGCATGTGAGATTAATAAATACAACGTTCTAGTTACTTACCACTTTTTAACGAAGTCATTACTAGTCAATTTTACACTAGCAGTCTAGCACCTTAGAGATATATACAACAGATTGTAAATAAAATTGATGTAAAATAAATCCAAATCATACACTACTAAAATTTTAGGAACATAAACTAAGTACTTTATAGTCTATCCTACCGTTCCAAGGATTTAATCTAATGCCTCAATGCCGCCTTAGGGTAGGTCAAAGAGGTTTCGATTAATATTGAAGATCAGATTGAGAATCGAACATCTCATTGTGATCGTCAATCACCTTTCCTTTTTCATCCAAGGTACTACAAAAAATACCCTTTATGAGTGTGACCTACTGTCTCAGATTTTTAGGTAGACCCCGAGTGTGCCGCCTTAGGGTCGGTCAGTGACCCGACGAGTACCCAAAATCCTATCATTTCGGGGACCAAGCCTTGAATTTTGATAGCGGTGAAGGCCTTCCTTAGGGGGCCGAAATCAAAGCCGGCACGAGGCGTCACCATTCTCTCACGTTGCTTGTGTCAACAGTAGAGGCCGTGGGGTCGGCTGTCGCCTCTCCCGCTCCCACTCAATATTTTGAAAAAGTGGTGGGTTTACTGATCACATTTTTGGACTTGATGTTACATTAAGGAACAATAATTCACAGGCCCGAATGTTGTCGGTTATGTGGGCTAACCCACCCGACCTATTCGTTAGAACATATGTGGCCGTCGGACGGATCAAGGCTAGGGGAGCTCTGTTAAGCCGTAGTGGCTCTTCGGATGACTCAGCCTTGCGAGATCCCCGTGCAAACGCCACACGTGGAGGGTGAAGTCGATCGATCCGTAGCTACTGTTGACCACCCAACCGTGGTTAAACCACTTTCGAACCTGTTTGCCCGTGATTATCCAATCCTTAAACATCAAACTTTCACGTAGACACTACGGAACAAAAACGTAATCTCGTCTTAGGTAAGGTGGAATTCACCAAGAATCCAACACCTTAACCACGAGGTTTCGGGATTTTACTCCTTATGCTTTCGCAGAGTGGGATTCACCGAGAATCCATCGCCCAACCTCGACGATTGAAAAAACCCGTGTTCCTCGGTTTTTACCATAATTATTTCTAATCAATATCAAACAATTAATTAAAACTAATTGCGTGTTTTATACATGCCCAACTAATTCCTCGAATTAATTTCTACATGTATGCATATGGAGTGGAATTCATGATATGATGCATGTCATGGAAATTTTCCGGTTCTATTCATACAATCTACACATGTATACTAGTGCGGAAAATAAACACCGAGATGGACCGTTGACACCCCCGTAACTAATCTATTCGAAAATAAATTAAAAACCCTAATCTGCAGCTGTCCAAAGACTTCGACAATCGGCAAACCAAACGAACTCGGATCACAACGAAACTTTCCAGATCTGTTCTCCACTCCTCGGGCTTCAATGTGGACGGTCGGATTGGAGCTTTGACTTGTCAATGTTCTCCAGTGATTCACCCATGTAGCCGCTGAATCTTGCTTTTACAGCAGCATATCAAAAACTTCCCGAGTCCGGAAGGGAATCAAGATGAATCCCGATCGATCTGAAATTTTTATCCCGCGTCAAAAACTCCATCTTTATTGATCTGACCGGTTGGATCGTCGTTTCAACGGTCCAAACGCTTCCAGAAAATCGAGGAAGTCACAGCTATGGTTTCTGTGAATCCTGGGTTTTTCTGTTATAGCAGCCTCTTTACAGCAATGAACGGACATCCAAACGGACTCTGATCGACGCCAAATTTGGTGGGATTGTTCATCATCTTCCAGTCTTGATTCTGACCGAAGGGATCTTCGTTTCAACGGCTCAATTAACGGGAAAAACGAAATATCTAAACAGCTACTAAACAGATCTATTTTCTGGAAATTAAAATTGCAATAAAAATAAATTACATAATTTCCTATACTCATATGAATGAATTTTCATCGTTTATATGAGTTTACAATAGATCTATCTAACGGTAAACAATTGCCAACCCCAATCCATCTCTTCAACCATGACAACCAATCATAAACAATGCATAGAACAATAAATTAAATTTACCTACATGCAATTCCACTCCTTTAAATCGTTTAATTATGATTATACTATGTAAATCATGGAACCTGGCTCTGATACCACATGAAGGATGCAGGTTCTTAGATCTAACCAAAATTAGATCTATACGCAGCGGACGGATCACGATTTACATATCATAAAACATACTCAAAGGATTTAACAACTACAAAGGGGTTAAGATCATGTTACAAATATAGGAAGAGAAGCTTGATCTTCCGATGTGTTCTCCAAACTGGCGGTTGGTGGATACCCTTCTTGATACACGAGCCTCCTTGATATGCAACCGAGAAAAATCCCAAGATTTTTCCAACTCGAACCCTAAGAATAGAGGCCGAAATATTTCGGCCAATTTCTCTCGGTGAATAGTGACGTGAATAGTACCTTGCCATTAGACTTGGGAGAACTCTCTTTATATAGGAGAGTAATCAATGTCATCCAAGGATTAAATAATTAAGTGATAATTATCACATTAATCCTTTTCCAAATAAAAGATAAATAAAATGATTATCCCAAACAAATTAAGATAAATCATATTATTATCTATTATTCCATGAATTATCATTTAACAAATAAAAGATAAATCACATGTTAAATAATTATCCAAAAAACTAATTTCTCTCTAATTATTAGGACATTAATGGCGCCACATATTGGGTCAAAAAGCCCACATAAAATGCTTTTATGTATATTATATTATTTAGCCCAACTAAATAATATCCATGCATATCAATTAATTAGCCTTTCAACCAATTAATTATCACTGAGCCCAAATAACAAGATTATTAGTCCAATTACGTAAGCACACCGGGGACCATGGACCTATAAATGAGTGCAGCTCCAATAATTAATTATTCATCGAACATAATAAGTACATTAATTATTAATTCCGGGATTACGCCACCATAAACCCAACCGAACTCTACCGATTATAGATGTATACTTATACTCAACCCATAGAGTGAATAAGCGTCCATTGATATAATCACTACATACAGATTAACCCTCCATAGATTGCCCATTCGAGAGGAAGTCTCCGTGAACCCGACTCGAGAATATCTTATCCTTATTTATCATCAACCCCTAGTGATCAATTAGTTCACATATCTGACTAGTAACTAATTAGTCTAAATATGAACTCGGCCGATCGATCACTTTCTTAGGGCTAACAAATAAGGGGACTGTCTCTCTACTTCTCGTAGGAAGGAATGGATTCCATGTCTGTGAAAATCAGAACTACTCACTCATCTGGAGATAGTGCCAATGAGAAGTGGCTTGGAACACATTATTTAAGTGAACCGTAACTAACACATCAAACACTACCCGGGACAAAGCGGCACCTCGTGATCACCTCGGGATTAAGGTTGATCCATATATGATAATCTAATGATTTAATAAGATTCCTCGATTACGGAATTATACCGAGAAATACAGATTAAATCGGTCCAAATCCTATATCAATGCCATCATATATAAATGCCCCACGTAGGTACCTCTGCACCGACAAGTCCGGATAAGACTATCACACCCTATGGTGTTTCGGGCGCATTATTGTTGTTTTAATCAAGAGACCCTAAACTCGATTAAGTTCACCACGGACTATCAGTTTAAGTATATCACCACTAACTCAATCCTCACGTGTTATCCATACACCGAAAGTTAAGTGGTTACATCTGATATACTTAGGGTTTGCAGTGATGTATTACTTTACAAGCACAAAGCAAGTAATAAGGTGAGATAAATTCTGTCATTCATTATTAAAAACAATTACACAAATTGTCTTTCGGGCACTACACCTAACACGAACAAGGTAAACATCATCAGCGTCTTGCCTATAAAGGGGTTTCCGTCTCAGAGCTGTGACAATATTATACTTGATATTATTGACGATGGTTAGAATTAGAGTGCTAATATCATCGTACATGAGTCTATTAAGGCATTTCCAAAGCTCCCAAAGTTGAAAGACTGGAACATGATGCCGCAGTCTTCAATTGGACTATTTACTAAACCAAAATAGGGCATCCCTCTGCATTTATTTCTCAATAGGAAATAATCATTTTAGCTCTAAAGAAATAAGTGCCTCCTAAAAAATTATACATCTCTTTATCAATGCATACAATGAACCTAACAGAATGATAGACTACTGGAGGTGAGACGTCAATATATTCTAGATGCTCAAAATTCTCAAATTTAACATCATTATACAACGAAGAGGGACTATAATTATCAAATGCATTTAAATCAAGCGCAATATTGTTACTGCCCTTTTAATATTTTGTTTGGCTCATCAATGTTGAATTTAGGATAATTTCACCATTATCTTGTGAAGATGGTTCAAATTTTCATGTGGCTCCACGCTAGTTAATTCGAAGGCCTAAACACTCAACAATCTTCGAAAAATCATCACCGAAAACATTTAGATTAAGACATTGTGGGATTTCATAACGATCACAGTTCTCATTCCCATAGCATTCAAGGTCGGCCTCTTGCTCTTGAATCGCCATCAGCTCCTTTTCCCTTTCAAACCCTTCAAGAACATGGCTATTATGTGCAACTAGTTATCCAAAAGCCGGTTCCCTTTTTTCAGGAGCAGGACACATTAAGTGTGCCATCTCTCTAAAACATTTCTCAGTCCTCTCTTTAGATTTCTCTAACAAAATCTCAATATTAGACTTGGGCTCCGAGTGAGAGCATGCTTCTTGGTTCCAATTATACCGATTCTGACCCAATGACGAATAGGGATGGTTACTCCACTCACCATTGTATGATGGTGCATTGAGATTGTAGTTGTATTGATATTGATCCTCATAAGTTGCACCATAAAAAACATTATTACTCCATTGGTGAGATGAATAACATACATTGCATTGAGCATCATAATGTTTCTCACCATAATATAAACATCTCACATTAAATTGGTCAAGCCCATATCCATACATCCTCTTATCAGTTGGTGTCACTTGAGCATTGAATCATGAGAAAAATGAATCCATGAAAACATGACACTTCAAATTGCTGCAAAAAGTCCTTATTGTAGCAAGGTGCAGCTTTCTATGGTGAGAAAATTCTAGTCTAACCACTTCGTGAATAAATTCAATGTTAAGATTCCGTAGTCCCCGACAACGGCACTAGATAACTTGTTGTGTGATTTTCAATATAATTACTAAAGGCTACCGCAAGCGCATGTTTTATCAAGTAGCACTTAGGATGTCGATCCCACTGGGACTAGTTTATCATGCACCGACAACTCATAAAGGCTGTTAGCTAAGCAAATCAAATTTTGATTTTTGTTAAATAAAAAGGAAATAAAAAGAACTGGTCTACAACCCACCTCAACTTTAGAATTTCTGGGTAAAAAGTCAGTGAAGAAATTCTAGGATTTAGGATTCACCATAGAAATCAATATATAATTTGGAAACAATCTTTCCCTTATTATGAATTCTTAGTTACAACGGTGCAACCTAAGATGCAGTAACACATGATTTCATCTTCACAAAGTGTTACATAGGACGAAGTGACACCTGATTTGTTCTATGTAAAATGTCATTTAAGATAAAGTGACACATGTTTTGGTCTTCAAAAAGTGTCACCGAAAATATAGTGACATAGTTGTTATTGTCACTGCATCAAAATTTTAGATTGTACTTTAAGTGCGTCTTTACTTATTGCATTTTCATATGTCATTGCATGTTCAATGGACTCTGTTAATGTAATTGTCACTACATCTTCAATTTTCTTTGTCAATTCCATTGTCACTGTATCTTCAATTGTCATTGTCAATGAATGTACATTATTTTTGCAATTCAAGTCGCTTTTATCCAAATTGACACTCATGTTCCTGCATCATAATTGTCACTACCAGTGTCATAACATCCTACTATTGTCATTACAAAATAATGATGCTTGAGGTAAGTCAAGTTTTACTGTATTTGCCACCGCATATTATCACTAAAGTGTTTATTTTGCTACAGCATATATGAATGCTGATGTCACGCATAATGTGTCACTGCATAAGATGTTGTTGTCACTATGTGTCACTAAATAAAAAGTGTGTGTCTCAATATAAAGTGTAACTAATAACGTTTGGAAATTTTGGAATTTTAGAAAATTATGTCGGAAAAATATCAAATGAGTAATCATAATAAAGGAAAAATATGAAAAATGGTGAAAAAATTACGATGACATGAGTTTTAGATTAAAAGATACAACTGTTTGAAATATTAAGTAGTAGATAAAATATATTAATTTTTTCTAATTCCTGTTATTTCCAGGGCCATTTTTCTTTTTGTATAAGTTTTGGGCCATTTTTAGTTTTTAATTGAGGTTAGTTTTGTCCATCTATTAATTTTTTGTCCCTAAAAACGACGAAAAGTTGGAGCTGTTATGCCTATTTAAATTGACTTTGTGTCCTTTTGGCCCTTTACCCCAAATGTTTTTATTTTTATTTTGGAAATAATAATTTATTTTTTATCTGTATAATTATCAAATAATTTCATGAGCATGGAAAATTTTATTTGTAGATGAATTGTTATAGGTAATTTCGACATGATTTTTTATCCATCTATAATTATTAACTAGTTTCGGATAACGCGCGATGCGCGTTTTGGGCCCTCCTTAGTTGTGGCTGTGTAGGTTTTAGGTTCACCAAACTGTTTTGCTCCTTCTTGTCAACCACATGAGTATTGTTGGCCTCACAGTAGTTCTTTTCTTAAGAAACCTTTACAGGAAACGAATTACACAACTATTGAACTGTGGAAAAATTGTGCCTTCATATAGACTGGGTTAAACGAAATGAGTGAATAGTAAATTAGATTAAAATAACGTAGCAAACAAAATGGAGGAGATTTGACCTCTAAGGCTAACAGGCTAGTTAGTCTTTTGTGTTTTCTTTTTGTTAATTTACAACAAAACATGGCATCAATGATGACATGATAAGCAAAAGTGATTCGGTGGCATTGTTTCCCATATCAAAAGATGCAAAGTATTGGTTACATATTTTTGTCAAGACCAAAAGAGGCAAAAAACTGATTTTTGTATGCTGCTTACCCATGCTTCATCGCCTATTAATTGGCTTCTGGAGTACCATCTTCTGTTTCCTTTGTTGGTTCGACCCGTTGTTTCTTTGTGGGGACTGTTTCTTTGTCAAGTTGTGGTGCGGCATTGGTACTTGCATTGTTGCCCGTGGTGCATCTTTGTTTGCTGTGTGATCCAGTTTGTAGGGCGAGAGTTGGACGTATTGCTTCCTTACTTGCGACCCATTCTTGGACTGAATACCTAGTTAGGTTGTCCCTGAAGTTTTTCTTTGTTGCCCTGATTTGAGCAATGATGTGTTGAGCTTTTAGTTTTTCTTGTATCTTCTGGAGGTGCGTAGCCATTGCCTGGACATACAGTGTGGCATTTGAATTTGGTAGCATTTATGGTTGTAGCCGTTGAAAGAATGTGGAGTGTATTCATTGTTTATTACCTGCTCATCCATGGCATGAATTTCTGTAGGAGCGCTTTCTAGAAGCTTGTCTGCACTCTTGTCGAACAAAGTAGCTGAAACGTTGCGGGTGTTATCGCTCAGTTGCACCGTTATCTTGCACCTGTTTAGACATATGAGTGGTTAGTTGCAATGTGTTTTTGATGTCTGTTATGTATTACTGTGTCACTTCCTTACCGTGGCACCGCCGTGTAATCTCCGTGGCAACTGTGGCAGTGAAATTGTTCAGTTGCTAGAGCTTCTTGTGACTGGTTACAATTTGGGCATGTAGTGTATGCCACATTTTGGTGAACGTCGATTATCCTCATTGTGACTGCCACCTTTGCTGCCTGTTTATTAGAGACATAGCGCAACGGTTGTCAGACGTGAGTGGGCGTAGTTACAAATATTTTGGGAGTAGGGATAGCAGGGGCAGCAAGTTTTTGTGGTTAGTGTGGATAGAATTGTGTAGTGATTGTAGTTTTTACTTGTGTATCAGGCAGTATCTCGCAGAGTTCTTTCAGTTGTATAGGCTCAAGATTTTTGACCACTGTTTCCAGGTGGTTGCGGACAAGGGCTGTTGCGATTTGGCCTAGTTCTTCGAGATGTTTTTGAACCCTGTGGATGTCGGAGAAGATACGAACAGAGGTTTTAACTAAGTTATTTATGGGTAACAAGGTTAAAACACAATAATGATAAAACATAGGTATAACATGACAGTGCAGCTGCAGGTGTATCAGAAATTAGATTGATGATCAACAATATAGGGACTTATATAAATTTAAAATTACATATTCAATTAACCATGAATCAGAATAGAGCATCCAACAATGAATTACAGAACATGAAAAATAATAATGCTGGATGACATACAAGGTAAGTATCTTGTACTATGAGATCATATTAAAGGGGTACCATGTACGGAGAGTGGTTGCCTCGGGGATAATTGGGTCCAAACTGACGAAGGAGAATGGGATCGTTGGTGATGATGTTCTGCCGAGAGTATATAATGTGATTAAGCGATATAAGTTGATGGAGAAATTGAATGTTAATACCGGTGGTTAGAGGGCATTGTTACCTTCGAAGGATGTTGCCCCGAGGCCTTTGCAGAGTATCATTGGCATATCTTTTTCGAGCACGAAAAGTTGTGCACCTTGTTGTTCGGTAAAGTCTCCCATAATGTAAGCTTTACGAGGTTCCATAATTGTTTTTGTATATAGTTAAGTATTGTCGTAGTCGATATAGAAAGTCTTTTTGTTGTTGAGATATCTCAAAGCGCCGATATCGTTGCGATTATTCTATTCGAAACAATATTTGAATCAAAGGTAGATGATTTTGGGTTAGGAATCGTTACATAGTGCAAGACAGACAAAGAAGAAAATAGTATAGCAAATTTAAAGGGTAAAAAAGTGCAGATAGTCAAGGGGTGTCTTACTCGCTTTGCACCACAGTGCATTCTCGGATAGGAGTTAGCTTCCCTTGAGTAGGTACCAGCCTCGGTTCCTTCACATGTAGGACCACAGCTAATATATCTGTCACAGTCCAAAGGGACGAAGTTTTCGTTATGTAGTAACGTTGTAGTATGCTATTATTGTAAGATGCTATTGTCAGAAATATTAGAAAGAGAATAAATAAATTCACAAGTTTAAATAATATTGGTTTTGGCCTTTTTTTTCCAAAATAATAAATGTTTAAATAATGAGAAAATGAGTACATAAAACTTTTTAAGTTTATCGGTAAATAGCAGGAAAGAGCTCTAGCTTTTAATGTGTATGGATAACTTTGATGACTTTGGAAATGTGATAGTTAAGAGCACGTTATCCAATGGTGTTAGAAAAAATTAGATGCATAGAGCTAACTAAATCTTAGGTTGTGGGCATTTTTGGGCAGAAGCATTAAATGTATAAGCAAGGGTAGAAACAGTAGTTGGAGCATTGATTGACTTTATTTTATATGAAGGAGAGTTCTATAAAAAGCCACAATAGTGTAGATAATTTTTTACATACGATTGAAAATATTAAGTGATTAATTTGATACTATAGTAATATGTATTTTCAGAGTGAGTTATGGCATTTCAGGATGTGTATCCAACAGTGTTATATGAGGTTGCGGAGGACCGATATGAGGCATACGCGCCCCCGATACCGGCGGAGGATGATGATTCTTCTATCAAGCCTAATGAAATTCCAAAGGTTGGTTCATATCCAGACCATGTCGTGAAAAGTATTGCCAAGCAAAGGGACGGAATTGAAAGAAACTTGCACAGATCAAAGGAAGAGGTTAAACAGCTGAAAATTCATGGCAAAGAGCAAGAGAGGCTTGCAGACATGTGGCATAGAAAGTATGTGCTCGCGGATGCGACACGGGTGGAAACAGAGGCTGTTGCAGGTACCGAAGGAAGTACCGAATCTGGAAGCACAGATTCTTGGGACAATCTCAGAAGCGGAGCAATGGACTAACTGGATTAGGGAAAAAAAAATTGTAATCTGGAAATGGAGAGTGAATGGTTAGGCAAAAATGTTTACTTGGTATCTATCCAGATTTTAATGTAATGATTAGCTAGGTTGGAAGAGTGTGATGGCAAAAACAGTTTGAGGGTTAAATGCAAGATTTGTTAATTTGAATAAGTTTGTAACCTGTTGTGTGTTATGAAGAGAAATAACTGAATATTGGTATGGGTATAATATTGTTGACAACCATAAGAAGTAATAAATAGGTACATAAGAAGAAACAAAAAATTTACTGTTATGAAAAACAGAATTGCAAGAAAATGTAACTGTAGTTGTTAGGCCTAGAAAGTAGCAGGAAGTCTACAAAATGCAAATTGATTAAGGTTTACATGCTTAACAGGTAAGGAAGGTATGACCTAATTTGTGTTTTGGAGAGATAATGGTAAGCAAATTGCATTTGCTTAACCTTTTTGCTGTTAGGAGTTAGGTGCAGGTTATCTCAGGACTCTATAGAGCAGGATTTCCATGAATAACCGACAGTGATTAAATTTTTTAAGGGACACCAAATTAAAATAATGTAAATGCAGTTTACAAGTCATGTGATATGAGGAATAAAACGTATATGTAACCTTAAACTTTAGTGAGCAGAAGGCTTACCTATTAGGGCTCCTGTATCCGCCAGGGAGGCAATGTCCCTGAATTGGACTGATTGAACTGGTGGGTAAGGAATTCTTTCTGTTTCGTTGGTGATTTGTTTTATAAATACTCTCCTCGTCAACACCCATTGAGTTGTTATACCTGGAGTGGCGTATTTGAAGTCTCCTTTCATAGGTTGGATTTTTGCTCCACCAACAATATAGGTGAGAAATGGTTCTAGGGTTTGCTGCAGTATGTCTATTTCGTTTCCCCATATTATCCCCTCAACCTCGTTACCTACCTACGAGCAAAGACATGAGGACAAAAGAAGGCATTTCATTTATGTTAGGGTGATGATAAACTGAAGAGAGACCTACGTTTTTGTTTTATGGGGGGTTATTTACCTTGCTATCTCGGAGAATAAGCTTTTGTAACCTAGTTTCTTTTTCGTTAGTGTAAACGAGGCTTTTCTGTGTTACAATGACTTTCACCCTCCAAGTTTTGCATTTATCTGAGACATTGGAGATATATGTTTCTGGTGCCATTATCCTGCAATTTTTGTGGTTATTGTTAAATCAAGATATTCCAAGTGTGTTATAACTGTAACCATTTTTGTTTAATTCAAAAGAAGAAGCAAATGTAGCGCACATATGAAATCAAAATGTGCCAAGAAATAATGTAAGGTTGCTGACCAGGTTGCATATCATTTTATGGTAATTGTGATTTTGACAGGAACCCATCGCTTTACGGTAAGTATTTATGTACAGTTAGTGCTAATCATTGTTCTGCCACTCGTTCATGTATCTCACGGTAAACCACGTTTCTTGTGGTTGTACAATGTGAGGTGTCTGCAAAAGTTGGTGGCACAATAAGCACTTTAACAGATGCCGCTTTTTTCGCCCTGGAGAGTGCCACGTATAGTTGGCCATGCGAAAAAACCGGTTCCCTTAAGTACACGCCAACTCGTTCCAAGGTTTGACCTTGAGCTTTGTTGATAGTCATTGCGAAACATAGACGGACCGGGAACTGGTAACGTTTGAAGGGTATTGCACACCTGTCCTCGTTAGAGCATTCCAGTGGGATTTTTTGCAATAGGGTAGTTGTGCCAGCGTATGGACCGGTTGCAATCTCGGCAACAATTGTGTGGTTTAGAAGTTCTTTGCATATTAGTCTTGTCCCATTACAGAGTCCTTGCATCGGGCTCAAGTTCCTGAGCAACATGATTGGACAGTTAGGCTTTAAGGACAACTTATGCGGGGGCAAGCTACTCGGGTGCAACGAATTCAAGAAATCGTCATAGTCCCCACGGTGTTGCGGGTCGATGGCCACATCGTTGCTTATATATGTTGTAGTATCCCTTGGTGTATTATGCAACATTGCATCATTGATGTCGTCCACGCAGTCGTTTGTAGGTGCCAGCAATGCACGAGACATGGCAGATTCGTGGTTAGATGCAAATGCACCTATGTCTGGGTAGACAAAGGTTATCAACTCTTGCAACGAGGTCCCTTTCTCCCTAAATGGGATTACCATATTGATTGGCAGGCTGATATTTCCGTTTTCGTCTTCAGCCTCTGCACCATTACCAATGCGCATTAGGAAATCTGTGAAAAACGGGTCTGACCTGGCCCGCATATTCTCACTTAACCTTATTTTGTTAAGCGTTGGCCAGAGAGGTGAGCTAAAAAGACTGGCGTCAAGTTGTTCTTGC
Source organism: Gentiana macrophylla (assembly GCA_026214975.1). NCBI lineage: Eukaryota > Viridiplantae > Streptophyta > Magnoliopsida > Gentianales > Gentianaceae > Gentiana > Gentiana macrophylla. The sequence continues at coordinate 84,706 of JAOBSW010001221.1, forward strand.
CTACTTGCATTTGTGACTACTGGTAATACTTGCCTAAAGTCACCCCCAAAGACAACAACCTTGTTACCAAATGGTTGATCAACCTGAGTTATATCTTTTAGCATTTCCGAAAAAGCTTCAATAGATCCCCTGTGAGCCATGGGAGCCTCGTCCCAAATAATGATTTTTGCCTCTCTAAGTAACCTTGCTGTTGTTGATTGCTTACTTACGTTAGCTATCTTCTGCTCATCGTTATGCAAGGGTAACTTAAAACGCGTGAGCGCATTTGTTCGCCCCTGGCAATACGCAGTCGCTACACCGAGCTAGCCGTAGCCAACGCTATGTAACGTTGTGATCTCAAGGTTGCCAAGATAGCTTTGTAGAGATAAGTTTCCTGCACTTCTGGTCCATCTATGAAGAACGCTGCAGATTCATTTTTCAGGACTTTCTCCATGATCCTATTGTATGCAAGTTGTTGTTGCTCATTTAGCCTTTCTACACTGAGCAAGTCACTGTCATTAACCTGAATATTCATCTCATATTGCATTTCCTTCAAAGCAACGTCGCTTTGGCCCACCAAATCTGCTTCAAAGCCTAAGCCAAAATCGGATAACTGTTTTCCCATATGATTCAGCAGCATAGATATATCCTGTAAACCTTTCATCCGAATCTCAGATGCATTCAGTGGTAAAACTGAGTGTAAGCGTGTGTAGTCGTCGCAAAGAGAGTCTGCGTACTTCTCCCACAACCTCCGTGGGTCAGACGGTACACTGAATACAAGAATAGATGCGAATAGTTGCCTTAGTTGACGAGGCATTTGCTGAAGGACTGCCTCATCAAGGCACATATCTAGATCATTGTCTGATGCAAGTAAATGGCGTGCCAAGGAAGCTTCTCGAAAAGTGTTGTACAATTGACCATTCACTGTCAAAAGATCTTGGTAACATGTAGGACTTACGACGTGGCTAAGCAGTAAACGGAGGTAGTACCTTTCGCCCTCTCTAGGGCTAGTAGAAACTACACGGCCAACCACTTTACCCTTTTTTCGATCTGACCATGCTCGCTTCCTTGTATCCCAAACAAAGTACTTGGGAAAGTCCCTATAAAGCAGATTAAGATTGGCAGCACGAGGATTGGTACGGTTTGTTTCGAAAAACTGTGTGAGCATAGTCTTGCCTAGAAATTCGTTGCTAGCTATACTCTCCAAGTCTTGATTAGGCCAAAGGAAATCATATGATTCCCGTGTAGTGCGGTTGTAGGTTAATAATCGATGGGTGTATCTCAAATAAATCGAAGCATAAATTCTCCATGCGACCTCGTGAGGACCAACCCATCTCCCTTGTTGGTACTCTTTAATTTCATCGTTGGCTATAACTCCGCCCAATTGAAAAGCAACTCGTCAGGCCCTTTGTAGATATACTTGTAGATATATTTCACAAGCTTAATAGTTGAGCAAATCTCAACGTTAATGTGGCAGTCAAACTTCTCTAGTAAGTAAGGATTGTAAGGCACGATCCAACGATTATCAATCTCATGCCGCCTCACCCTTGCCGAGATACGTATTGCGCCGCCGATAGTGTGGGTAACTGTTGCACCCGTGGGTGGTATATTGGAGGAATTCTTTAGGATATTTATTTTTACACTTCGAATCGCGCATGCAAGGGCATTGTGGATTTAGCACTCCACAAGGGCCGTGTACCATGTGTTTTATAACCAAGTTATACAAATGCGATTGACCAAAGGATCGGGCAATTCAAAGACCGATGAACCGGTCGTATGCTAAGCCGGATTCAAGGGTCTTGAATCTCTATCCATGATGAGAAGTAAATGTGCATGGGGTAGTCCACGTTTCTGGAACTCTATCGAGTAAACAGAGGCCACGGGTATTCCGAACACATTGTCTTTCAAAAGTTCCTTTTTAAGCATTTCAAGTTTCGCTTTGAAAATGCGGGCCAATAAATCCGGCCTATTTTGGGCTAGCTCATGAGGAAGTAAATGCTTGGTTATTTCAGGCCATGATGGATTGCAAGTCATTGTCAAGAAGAAGTCCGGTTTTCCAAAATTTTGGACCAAGCACATAGCATCAAGGTAACGCTTCTTCATATCTCGGGGGCCACCAACAAAAGAGGGAGGAAGGACCACCTTTCTACCCACTGCATGGCCAGAGTTATTACCAGTTGCAATACTATCGAGTATCCCCTGCATACTCTCCGTTCTTATTTCCCTTTGTTGCTTGTACATGTATTCAAGCCTAGACGTCTCAAGTTTTACATTTAACATGTCCACAATATATTGTTGAAATAGCCTTCCAAAGCGGAGTATCAAAGAGTGGTCATCGTCAGCGATCGTGAGCTTATAACAATAGTACTCTCGGCATGACATCAGATTTCGCCGGATCCCCTCCCGTGTGCTAGATTGAAGTTAAAACTGTTAACAAATCGTCATGAAAGTAACAACACGTGTTCTAAAATAATCGCACGTAGAGTTACCTTGTTGTTCTTGAGATAGAAGCTCATCAAAGACCAACCGGGAAACATGACTCGTATCCTAGTGGGTCTCGACATTTGTAACCACGCTTATGCATGTTAGGTGCAAGTTTCTCTATGCCGCAGATGCCACCGATTTCCCACGTGGGAGCGAGGGGTACTGGAGAGAGTCATAGCAACCGTAGTTGTGGCAAATTCTGTAAGGAGTCGCATTCTTAGTGTAGATTTGAATATACAGTTCTCCAGGGGAGTTATCATGGCCATCCACGAATACAATGCCAGATACATCTGCACACGTAGGCTCATTGTACACACGTTGGTCAAGCTTAGGATTTGTGACCAAATACAAGCTATAATCGTCCACACAACCCAAATCACTGAGGTGGCGTAAAAAACGAGTGTAGGGATTGTTGGCTAGAACTTGCATCAAAGTGAGCATGACCTCCCTAGAAAACCGGGAGGAGCTGTCCATTCATTGTTCGAGTTCTACCTCAGGGTCATAGAAGTAAAATTGGACACCAGTTGGCCTGTCAACATCGCCGGTAAAGGAGGCCAAATAATGGTGCACCTTACCTTGCACCTTGAATGTGTAAACACCATATCTATTCTTCATCAACTCAGTATCCTTTCGGGCGGAAAATGTTGTGAAAGCAAGGTTATTGTTATATGTCCGTACATATTTCCTAAATGCGTCACAATCAGGATCAGAGCCTGTAAACAACCGAGCAAGGGGAGCAGGCATAAGAGGGGAAACAATGCTTATCTCTCCCTCGGAGCAACAAAAACTCGGAGGTTCATGGTAGAAACGCTTAGCACCGCAATATGTACAGTCAGGGGAGAATGGTAACTCGTTCGAGGCCACCACAGCATGTACACCCTCCGGATGTCCAGGAGTTCTAGCATTTATAGGTGGCCTTTGAACTCTGCGGTAAGGGTAAAGACCTTGGTCTATATGAGCAGGCCGGAAGATCGTTCCGCCTAACCTTGCCACAGTAGGTTGTAACTGACTCGTTCCTGCGTCAGTACAAGCGTGTGCATAGTCTGCTATCACCGGTGGAAAGACTGGGGGGGTTTCCTGGGGTGCAGAGATAATCCTATGAAGGCCACCAACGACCTCCGCACCAATCCTAACACCCTGACGCGCTGCAGTCCAGGCCCGAATCCCCTTCTTTCGCCGCGTAACGCATACGCCGCTGCGCAAGCATAGCTGCTTTCTTATCAGCATCCATGTCAGCGTAAGCATTATGCCTTTTATGATTCCTCTCATCAAGGCCAGGTCTATCCATGAACGGACTACACTAAGCAACTACAGGCAAGGTACTAAGACAGAGACAAGAATAAGATAGACGGCATCAATGGCGGATAATGTAACAGCAAATATTAAAGTAAATAATCAGAAGAACTTAACTAAAAAGGAAGTGCAGGTAGCAACACAATTTACATCCCCCTTTAAGGAGCTACAAGGAACGTAAAACGAAGCACAAGCGAACTACAAACTGATAACTAAAGGATTAACTATGTTTTATATTGTAAGTGTAAATGAGAAACAAATTTCACATGTAATAGGGAACTGGAATTTTCTGTAGATCCCCTAACTACGGGGTTTGCAATAGATCCCCTAACTATTAAGGTTTGCAGTAGAACCTCGAACTACACTGACCTTAATCAAGTTTATTCGGCGCCGATGAATGCCAGAACAGTGTTTTCTCCAAAAACTGTTAAAAGAATAGCCAGGTAAGCTGAGATTTAAATCCAATATATATTCCTCATGGAACAAAAACATACAGCTGTAACTAATTACATTAAATATAGGAGAAATTTAAAATGAAAACCTACGTAGCTGCGAAAGTAGTGCGAAAAATATATGCATAAAGGAATCTACCAGGTTGTGGGTTTTTTTCTACCAATTGGGGCTCTCCCCTCACCCCCCCCGTGGGGGTGGTCTACAGGGTTCATAACTACTCCTCTTACTACTGTGACGCTTACCTAGCCACGCTTAGATCCGGCTCTACCCAAACTTTTCTGGTTCACCTCAAGATTCCCCACCGTCCGATTGTTCTTCGAGCGCTTTTGGATATCAAACGGACCTCCCGAAGGTAATTTTAATGTGGCCGATTTCCCCTCTTTTGCAATCAGGCCATGCATAAAGACCACCGCTCTAGCTAATTGTCCACCCTTCCAAGTGTGATTTCTATGTTATGTATGGCTGTGCCTAAGGGCATATCGGTTGAAGTAGATTCTTCTTTTTGATCAATCAAAACCCTTCCTAAAGCTGTACAAGCTTCTTACAAAGCATACGGCTTTTACGGATGTAGATGATATCTATACAGATGGATCTTATATCGTACAATGAAGTCCCCGTAGGGGAATATATGAATCCAAATCTGCCAAATGACTCATGTTATGATCTTATACATCCTAGGTCTTCCTGTTCCGTCATCCGGCTTATGTTCTTCATGTAGCACTCGGACCGAATGACTCTATGAAATTACGTCGATACTTCCACATATTATGGGTAACGTAGGAGACTTTCCCGGGAATCTTTAGAATTCCCTAACGCTTTGCTTTCAATTTGCCTCGACCATCAAATGAAATGTGAATAACCCCGCCCTCTCTTTGAAATCTTTGAAAGAAGGGCGCTCCGGTTCATCGGGTGCTTGAAACAAATTTGTCTTCTCCATATTACTATATTTCTAGAGTCAATAATTTGATATGAGGAACTATCGAACTCAATCACTTGCTGCCATTACTCTTCGTTTTTCTGAGGTCATATCTGTAGAGGACTCAAATTGGATCGACTGATCGATTTCTAGGTTTCGTACGTAAACCTAATTGGTTACTTCCAATTACGTAAATCAATAGTTCAAACCGCACTCAAAGGTAGGGCATTTCCCATTTTTATAGGAACTTCGTACAGAAACAATGGTATCTCCAATTATAGCCCTCCGGGATGTAAAATATATCTCTTCTCACCATCCCCATAGTGTATGAGACAAATGTATGCATTTCGATTAGGGTCGTATTCTATGGTTACGATTCTACCATATATGTCTTTTTCATTCCGTCGAAAATCGATTTTACGGTATAGACGCTTATGACCTCCCCCTCTATGCCCTCGCGGTAATGATTCCTCCGGCATTACGACCTTTACCACAACGATGCTGTCCATAGATCAAATTCTTTCTTGGATTTGCTTTCACTTGACTTGTCTACGGTTCCATTCGTGTGCTCGGGGTAGAAGTTTTGTATAAATGTATCGCCATGCTATTAAGTCTTTTATTTAAGTTCTTTTCTTTCTAAGAGGTGGAATAGAATAACCCGGTTGAAGCGTAATGATCATACGTCTGTAATGCATTGTATGTCCCATAATAGGTCCCATTCTTCTACTCTTTCCCGGAAGTCGATGACTATTCATAGCTATTAGCAATACGACAACACGAAGACATGACAAAGTACGGTAGAAACTGCAAACTTAAATAAAAAAAGAGGAAAATGAACCTGATTGTAGGGGGAGCAGGAAGACAAGTGTAAAACAGAAACAACAGTGACGTACGAGCACTGAGTCGAAAAAGAGATGAATTGTCTGAAACTGACATCCTTGCAGAGTACACAGACCCCAACGGTACAAATGTGGCAAACGACGTCGTTTGAACGACGAGAAACTTAAAGATCAACAAATAAAGGTTACCTCCTTAGTATGCCAGAAAACATAAAACTCAAAGAAACACTGAATCGAAGAAGATTAGGATAACATGAAAAAGTCCAATTGAAAAAGATCATATTAGAGAATCCAAGCATTGCATTAAGAAGCGCATGCATCCACATTAAAGCAAATAGAAGGCAGGAGGAAATAACAGAAGAACCAACACTGACAAAAAAAGATCGGAAAAAATAAACACAAAGGTGAACAAATCAATTCAATATGCAACAACAAAAACACATACGAAGAAGCACATGCATTTTCAATAAACGAGATAAAACAATTAGGTAACCCAGAAAGATTAGTCAGTGTAATTGGAATAACCAACCCTGAAAAAAAAGGGGGAAATAAACGATTTTGAGATAAACAGATTAGAAATTACTATTAGCAGAAGCATAAAGCCTGAAGAATTCTTCAAAAAAAATGAATACAGACAACATTTGGCAAGAAAAATAGCAACAAATCACTTACCAAACAGCAAGAAGAAGAAGAAACACCTCACCGCCAAGAAGGAACGAAATGGTAGAAAATCTGACTAACCATTGACTGTACATATTTATAGAAGGGAACGAGAAGCGGTGGTGGAACAAATTGGATATTGTGGCGGTGGTGGTGCAGTGACGTACGAGCACTGAGTCGAAAAAGAGATGAATTGTCTGAAACTGACATCCTTGCAGAGTACACAGACCCCAACGGTACAAATTTGGCAAACGACGTCGTTTGAACGACGAGAAACTTAAAGATCAACAAATAAAGGTTACCTCCTTAGTATGATATTCTTTGACGATGAAACTACCATTTTGAATTTGACTTCTTTTTAGAAATAATTTTATTACTATTTGTATAATGGATTGATATAATCTGGTTATTATAGCAGTATTCTATAGTAAGTTGGATTAATGCCGGTATTTTTTGCTAAAGGAACTATTCGGAATTTATTATAAATTTAATTATCTAATATAAATAAACATGGTTTGACCACAGTTATATTTAAAGTTTAACAAGGATAAAAATATATTTTACCATTACAATTAATGTTGCATGAATTTGGTAATACTACATGTGATGAGACACGTTTTGTGAAAAACAACATTTGTAGAAAAGTTATCTGAAAATTTGGTAATTAAGGCTTTCTAAACATGCAGATATTCTTCATATTTCTTCTATATTCATATTACTTAAATTTTTCAGAAAATAAGGAAACACTTTCTAAAGAAAATAAAGGAAAAGGACAGTCCAACAAGATTTATAAGGAGAAGGACAATTTATAATATATCCATGGCTTAAAGAACAAAAAAAAAAAAAACAAAAAAAAAAACAGCGATGCTGAAAAAAAAAAGGAGTGCTGTTATTTTTGATTCTTACCTCTTCAAGTTTAAACACTTTTATCTTTTGATCTAGATCTCCAAACGTAAGTAGAATTTCCTATTCCTTTTCTATTCATTTTGGACATGGTTCGATATGATTATATCATTTTTTGTGAGATTCATTTTTGAAATTCTCTTCATTCAGTGAATTTCACTAATGAATTTCGAAAAATAGTGAATTTTGAATGTTAATCTTGGAGAACATTGAACTTTTTGAAAAAGCGTTGGAATATGGTCTTGAAATAAAGAAAAAAAATTGGTCAAAAATTATGAATTTTGGAGTTATAAATTGTAAGATATAATTGTGGGGTCAATGGTGCATCCTAGTGAATGCGCATGCATTGAGCACCCAAAAACATTCAGATTCTTCTAATTGTCCTATACGATCGTGATTACTCCCTAGTGCACGCACACATTCAACGTTGTATCCATTTTCCTATTTTTTCGACCTCAACGCATGCGCACTCAATCATGTGCGTGTGCATTGAGCTCCTGAACCAAAACCCGACTTTTGCCTCATCAATGCGTTCAGACTCTACACTACGCGCATGCATCGAGCACTAAAACATCCGAAAACACGCTTTTTCGGCACTTTATGATTTCAACCCTATTCCAAACATGTTCAACATTTGTAATACTCAGAAACCACAAAAACTCAACTTTTGCAAACCAAAACCTTCTAAACTCCTTTACCAACAAATAGACATGTTTTCTATCATCTAATACATATCAAAACATCATTCAGAACCTTATAAACCATTATTAGATCGTAGGAAGATCCTCTTACTTGATTGCAAGCAAACTCCAATTCCTACCCAAGAAATTTCTGCAAAGCAAATATTTAACCTTTCCACAAAAAACCTATGTGATTAATCCCAAACATAGATTAGATTCACTTACTACTTAATTTATGAGTTTAAATCCATCAAACTCATTCATGAATACAATTAGGAAGAAAACTCTATTTTGTATCATTTAGGCTTGGGAGAACTCTCTTTATCCTTTTTCTAGCCTAGATATTTGAAAATATCAATAAAGAGTATGACCTACTATATCGGATCTCAAATTACGCCCGAGTATGCGCCGTTGGTTGGGTCGGTTGACCGACGAGTATCCAAAACCCTATCCTTTCGGAGACCAAGCCTTGAATTTTGATAGGGTGAACACAATCCGTAGGGGGCCGAAATCAAAGCGGCTCGAGGCGTCACCCTTCTCTCACGTGCTTGTATCTATAGTAGAGGCCGTGGTGTTGGCTGTCGCCTTCCTCGCTCCCACTCAATAATTTGAAAAATTACGGTTTCGGTCTTGAAAATAAGAAACAATGAATCAAAGTACTCGAATAGGGTCGGTTAAGTAGGCAAGCCTACACCGCCTTATTCGTTGGAACATATGTGACAGATTCAGCCGATCCGCAAGAGAAGCCTCATTTAGCCCGAAGGCTTATCGGCTATGCTAAGTCTAGTCGAACCACCGCAACGTACATCACACGTGGAAGGGAGTCGATTGAGCCAAGCTTCGGTTGAACTCGCCCATCCCTTTGATTTCAAGCGTTTTTGAGAGAACGATAAGACAATTTATGACTTTTCTATTAGGTTACACGCATAATGGGGTGTTATTTTCCTTAACTAACTTTTCCAAAAATACTAACCAATTATTTTCCTTTAATTGTCCATTAATTAATTGAGTCCCAAATCCCATAAACATATAAATATATTTCTGATATATATATATATATATATATATATATATATATATATATATATATATATATATATATATATATATATATATGTGTGTTCTGTGTGTGTGTGTGTGTATATATATATATATATATATATATATATATATATATATACACACATAATACGCATTTAATCCAAAATAAATTAATATAATATTTTGTTTTCTCAAAAAGACATGTCTTCCATTTTTTTTTTTTTTTCCAAAATCGGAATATTAGAATCAATGAACATTTGATAGAAATATTTACCGATTTCGCACCAATCATGTTTCTAGCATTTGAGGGCATAACATCGATCATAGCCAATGATGTCGGTGCCACAAATGAATGGAGAGTGATAGATACACAAAAATTATACAAAGAAATTATCTTATCTTTACATTTAAATAACAAAAATTTAAAAACTCAAAAGACAAAACATCTGCACTGTTGGATTATTTTCTATACACAAATTCTGTGCACATTTTTGTGCCTTAATCATTTTGTAATTGAATTGCTTTTAGGAATTGCCTTTGATGTCCAATGACTCTCTGCCGCAGAATTAAGCAAATGTTGATCATAGTCAATTGCTTTTGTTGTTAGGAATTAGGATTGTAGGGAATATTTGCGAGGTCGCCGGTAACGCTGCTCACTTCCCCATGTTTGACTAGGAACTCCTCAAAGCTCATCTCTCCATAAGTTTCTGTACATATCGACAACGGATTTAGTATAAATTTTATATGAAAAATATTTGTGATCCACAACAAAATAATTAGAACATAGTACACTATACATTTTCTTACTTTTGATCTTTGTGAGACCTATAGTAATCGTGAAAGTTCCACATCAAGAAAGCAAGTGAATACTTACCCCCAAATAAGAGTGAGACATAATAGTATTGTCAACTCGGGTTAGCCATATTAGACCAACCGAGGGACACAATTAAATCACTGACCGACCATTATGACATATTTGGCGCTACTGTGCCTGTGGTCCGGGCCATTGCGTAATAATATTCAAAGCCGACTACTAGATGGAAGTATGCGTTGCACCGTTAGACACGATGTAAGGATGATCTTTAGTTACCTCTCGTAGGGATGAAACCGGGACAATTCAAGTATTGGCGCCCCGGCGAGGACGCCATCCCTTATAAAGGGAGAATGTAAACTATGCGTTGAACCGTTAGAGATGGTGTAAGGATGGTCTCCGCCATTTCCGGTAGAGGCTAAACCGGGACGATTCTTGGTTGTCTCGGCGAGGACGCCACCCCTTATAAGTGGGGTTGAATTTAAAATCTCACATCGGTAAAATAAGTTATTGCTCACCGCTGTGAGATATAAAGGTCTTGTTAACACGAGTTAGCACTTCTGACAAGCGATGACGACGTTTCGTTAGCGGTTGACTGGATCATATAGAGACTTATTTAATACCGTCGCACTCGGGTCTTGAGGCATTACAAGAATCAATAGGTCCTATATAATATTAATAATTAATAATATAAAATTGTTTTATATTATTGTCTTGACAATTTTGTTGTGACATTCCTGATTGTAGATACACGATTTCCAAATTGCTCCTCCAACTAAATATGACTAGACTTACACATATTTTATATAGCAAATTTTAGATGCAACGTTCTTACTAAATATCTTAGAAATTTCTGGATTTAACCTGTTCAATAATGACTGTGGAATTTTTTTATAGATGGAAATACAAAATATATACTTTTAGTTAAAAATAGCTTTTGTTGATATCCCTATTTTTGTTTTTACAATCATAACTCCGTTAAAATACTCGAAGAGGTCGGAATATTTTTCCAATGGGACGGGTTATTTTTTAATGAGACCGGACTAAAATAACACGTCATGTGCAATTTTTTTAATCCGGCCGGGCTAAAACTCACATCCTGCATATCAATTTTTTCTTATTTAATATTACAAAACAGCAAAATCCTTTTATTTTTTTTAATATAACAGATTGCAAAACCCATGTAGGAGATGTTGTTGTGCATATTTCTTGATTTTCTGCTTTCAAAAGTCGATTGATTTGTTCATCAAGAAATTGATGCTTAAGAGTTGCTTAGCTGTACATCGATCTTTCGGTTTCTTTTTAGACATTTGGTCGGAAAGAATTTTCTGGGATTTCAGGGGAACAATCGATCTACGAATGCAATTTTCTGCGTTTGTAGCATTAGGCCATGGTGGTGAACAACCTGTAGCCATATCTGCAGGGGTGCCATGTTCTTTCCCACGCTCCACCTCTGGAGCCATAAGCATTGGCATTCCGGCGATCGGAACTCACACTCTGGACACCGGAGGAGTACTATTTAGCCATTTGGGACATCCAAAATCTGCAATTTGGCATCCATTTTTTACTGTTAAAATATTTTGACCCTTGATATCACAATGCACAATCTCAGTTGATCGAATGCAACCCGTCAACAATTTGCCTTGCATAGCAGCTGATCATCGGTTCATAAAATATAGAAGATATGGGATTTTGCTGTTTTGTTATATTAAAAAAAAATGATATCGAGGACGTGAGTTTTTAGCCCGGCCGGATGAAAAAAAGTGTTCAGGACGTGTTATTTTAGTCCGACCTCATTAAAAAATAACACATCCCTTTGAAAAAATAGCCCGTCCTACTGAGTTTTTTGACGGGATATGATTATATGAAATAAAAATAATGGTATACAACAAAAACTATTTTTACCTAAACGTATATATTTTAAATTCTCCCATACGTGTGTACTTGTACAAAATTAAATTCAAAGGTTTCAAAAACCAAAGCCTCGGCTAATACACATCTCAATAAATAAATAATCGTTATATATTAATTAATGTGATACATATATTCTACGAACCAACAAAGTAAAACGCGAATTACATAACTCATGTAATATCTTTTACTAAATGCGCCCCAATACATGAGTTATTCACCTCTTTGGGGTTGTCTCAAAATATAAAATATAAAATATAAGTTTACTGTACGAACGAAACATTTGTTACTCTTTTTGAATGTTACCATAAGTTCTTATCAATATAAATCATTTATCAAAAGACACTTTAGTAATTTATGTATTCATCAACTTTCTTAATCTATGTAATATAATAATAATTACTCAAGGATACGTTATACCTTAATTATATCACGGACAATTAGACTCAACTCAACATCTCCATTAGCGTCAATCATTAGTATCATCTAAGTTTAATTTATCATTAATAACTATGTACATTTAATTAGTTCATGTTTTAACGATCGTCACCATCATTTAGTAACGAGTCACGATCCCTAGCTAATTATTTAAAAAGTCATTGTTTTGACTACAACTTTTAATATAAAACCGTTAACATATAATAAATCATTATACATAATCAATATCCACATCGTCGTTAATTGAGATTCAAATATCAAATATACTACCTCCGCACAAAATGTAAACTCATTTAACATTTGATTTTGTCTTATAATGTAATTCCATTTAAATAACCAAATGAAACATTTATTACATTATTTTCTTCTTTACCCATCGCTTATTATATACACACGCACTTTTCACTACTTTCCATTAATAACAATCAAATATGATTTTAAATTTTTTAATCGAAATTAATGAGACATAACTCATTTAAACATCTTTTCAATAATCCCTCCGTTTTTTTATCTGTCACATTTCAGAATTTGTGCTATTTTTACTTATCTATCATTTACATTTCCAATACATCATTTATTGTTTTTCCTACTTTACCAATAAAGTATTTACATCTCCAATAAATAAATACATTTCCAATATTAAAAACTCCATTACCAACAAAGTATTTACATATCCAATAAAAAATAAATTTCCAACACTATCTTTAGATATATTAATTACTTTATTAATCTCTCATTATTCTTCTCTTGGCGATATATAAAAACGGAGGGAGTATGTGTGAATAAGTCCAAACGATTTACATTTTGGGACGGATGATGTTACTAAACATAATATTCTATAATTAACTAAATCGCATTATTGAATTAAGGGGAAATTAGAGCGATGAACTAATATATTTCTTAATTAGTGAATATGATAGTTTTTCCAACTTCGCTTAAAAAAAACTATTTATAAAAAAAGCGGCGCTTTTTCCTAAAAAAAAATATATATATACAGCATTTTTTTTTCATCCAACATTTTTAAACGCTTATATCTCTTAATCTACAACTCCAAACTTGAAAATTCTTTCACCAATTTTTTTTTTATTTTTCATTCACTTTATTTTGAGACCACGCCAACCATATTCAACGTAATTTCCGAAAAATCAACGGCCGAAATCAAGTATTATTCGAAACTCACTATCAAAATTCACTGATTTTCGGGATTTATTTGCAATATTCACCAAGTGAATTTCAACAGCGAATCTCACGAAAAACGATGTCATGATGTTGAACCAAGTCTCAAAACGAGGAGAATGAAAAATAGAAAAAACATTTGTGAAATGTTTATAATGTTTGGAGATCTAAATCAAAAGATATGAGTGTTTGAAAATGAAGGTGGAAAGAGGAAAAAAAAAAGTGCAGGAATACATGTAGTATTTTTTTAGTCCTTTAATCTATAAAAATTGTAGAAGTTGTCCCTCTCCCATTTATCTTCCAAGAGTCCTGTATTGCAATCTGATCCAGTATTGACATGACCGCCTACAAAGTCCTCAAAGAATCCTATATCGACAAGTGATTCAATATTTACTTGACCGCTTGCTATGTCATCCAACATCCCTGTATTTCCACGCGATCCAATATTCACTTGACTACTTCCAATGTCATCCAACAGCCCCGTAGTTCCCCATGATCCAATATTAATTGAATGCATAAGATCAACATAATCACGAGGAGCCGTAAACCCGTCATCAATTGGAACAAATGCCTGGACTGAAAGGGGCTCCCTTGTTGCACCAAAGGCTTCTCCATTTTATCCGTAGTATTGTTCGAAAGCAGAATTTGGATCGAAAGGAAAATTAAAGGGATTGCGTTGAAATGGATAATTATTAGGCATGGTGAATGATGGCGGCTAAGGTTATTATTAATCTTGGGGAAATACGGATGAGCATTAAGACCATTGAGGCTTCCTGTGATTTTAGAAATATATGAACCACTATTTGGTAGTCCGTGAAGGAATTAGTGGTGCGAGATGGGAATGTATCGTAGAGGGACTTGTGGGTCGGGTTTCCGGGGTTCTGGATGAGGAGAAAATAATGAGAATTATATAGTGCGGATTGTTGTTGGTGGTTTTGGGGTTCCTTGTTCCTTGCAATAACTCTCATATAGGGGCAAATTATTTCTTAGGCATTTTTATACATTGTATTCAAAAATATTTTCCTTGTTATGCATTTCCCAAGAGCTGTATAATCATTAATAGTGGCAACAAAAAGTTTAAAAACAATTGACTACCTTCGAAAAAAAATTAAGGTAACGGTATTCTTGATTAAAAACAATTAAGGTAATCAGTAAGAGTAATATGAACATTACGTAAGTGAAGGGGAAAATATTTTTGTACGACTAAGAGAAACAATGAAAATACCTACAAAATGATATGTCATGACCAACGATCTTTCTACAATCGTAAATAGTACGCATAAACTTTGTATCCATTGCTGTGAACCTTGATTGTTTTCGTTAGGTTCAAGAATCTACAAAAGCGAGCACAAAATAAAAAAAATTAAAACAAATAAAGAGATAAACTGACCCCAGAGAACTTTGCTCACAAACCATGATGCATATTTAGCTTGAACAATATGTTTCAAGCAAGTGGTTGACATTTGAATAGAAATCATCAAGTAAAAATAAATTTGATTGATAAATCAGAAAAGCCAATGTATACGAGAAATAATGAACATGAAACTATTGTTACCAATACTGAAAGGGAAATGACATTTCGATAAGAGATTATGCTGAAAATCATCAAAAGTTGATTAATGTCCACCCATATCATAGTCAGACACACAAACACCCTTCTCCTTTTAGAAATTAAAAATTAGTGAATTATCTTTCATAGAATTAAGTTTCAATTGTCAAATTTTCTTTATTTCTCCTTATGCCAAACATGAGATTGGCCTTCCGGACTATGAGTTTGACCTTCGACCAAACAAAAAAGAGACAAACAGGGTATTATTAAAAATGGAAATAGAGCCAAGTTTAGCAAATTCATTTGGCGTAAACAACGCTGTATGTTACGTGTAATCAAGTCCTCAAATGGTTATAAATATTGAATTATTAGATATCCGATTGGAAATGTAATCGGGGTCGCCAGTTTCTTTTCCGGTGTTCCTTATGAAATTGACCATGAAGAATGATACGAACATGCCTTAGGTAATGATCAACTCTTTAACATAAGATTTTTTATTTTTCATTTTTTCAATAAATGGCCATATAAACACATACCAAACAGGAAAAGAAAATTAACTTGATAATCCATAGATAGTAACACAAAAGAAACTTGGAACTGAGGAAAAAAATTCATGATCTGTAACAGAAATCAGAAAGGAAAAACAATTATAGAACTAATGATAAAAATTTAATGTGTTCTATTACCTTTTTCTTCATTCCACCTTGCTTTGCTTGCATCGTTCCATCAATACATTTCATGTGCAAGATGATTTATGATAAATAATGGAAGATAATCTAAGCAAATATAAGAAGACGGCTGATTCTAATTTATAATAATTTTTAAGACGGCTGATGTTAATTTATAGTTGGAATGAAAATTTGTGTAGGGTTCAGTCAAAAGAGTATTTGGACTGTTTTACCTCGCTTTTACCGGGTTGAGGCTAATGTAAGAGCAATTATGTTCCTGCCAGAGCATCTTTCTACAACTACCCTTCTACTCATTTATTCTCTTCTACTACACATTTAATGGTAGACCCAACTAGTTCGATTTTCTATACATAGCTTTTTCATGTTTTGTCCAATTCCTAAAAGTGACAAAAAAACACACATTGTAAATTACACACACACACACACTATATATATTATATAAAAAAATATACATAACAATTCATATGTTATGTATTTTGTTTCTTAAAATTTCTTTGCCAAAACATCAAGAAAAAATGAAAAAACTGTTTCGAGTGTCGGCAATCGCCGACGATTATGTCTGGACTCTAGATTGTTGAAAATGTGCTGCATATTAAAAATTGAAAATAATAAGATATTAATCAGTAGCACGTGTCAAGGCGAGTCGAATGGAAAAGTGCCCGACACTCAAATGACACTCAGATAGAAGTTCCGATGTACCCTTAGACCACGCACTGGTGGTCCTAAGATTTTAGTTTAGTGTGGGTCAAATTCTCACCAAAATATTGTAGCAAATTTTTTTTTTGAAAATTTATAAAATATGTAAATAAAAAGATTAATAAGAAGGTTTTTGCCAGTTTAGATTTCTTTGAAGTATTAGCTTTTTTTATTTAAGACTAACAACAAGCATACATATATTTATACAAAAAATGGATAGGCGATACACCCTCGTGACTCTTATGTATGTCTCATAGTCTAATAGACTAATTATGTAAGTTCATGATATATTAGAATGATTAATTAATGAACATGTTATGGAAGCTACCGCTAATATGATGAATTAAAAACTGAATATTAAGATTTTTTTTATTCTCGGTTAAATTAGTAAATAAATAAATATGAGGAAGTAATAAAGTTTTGTGTATAGAGACCGTATGAAAAATAACGACATTAGAAGATAAGAAAAGGTTATCAAACCATCTTAATAATAAAAGGGGAAACATAAATGAAAACAAAAAAAGTTAGAAAAAGATTATGAAAACTTTATCAAACTACTTTAGGGCATGCTTGTTAAATCAATTAAGCTCTTATTCTAAATAGTTTTAGGAATGATTAAAAAAAACAGGTGTTTGATAATGTTTTAAAAAACCATTTAATTAATTAAGCACAATTAAGTGGATATGATTTTCATGTGCTAACTTTTCAATGATATTAATGCCACTTATGTCTAAATCTGAAAAGTAGAACCATTCTTCTTTAGGGGAATGGCACATATGAGCTAACGTAGAAAATTATATTCAGATTTGAGGTTTGAGCAAAATCCCGTTTTTAAAGAAAATGAAAAATGGGAAAAACCTTATAACCGTGAACTTAAACAAATACCCATCCCTTTTATCCCCCAAAATCCCCAATTCCCCCTTACTTACCCCAAAAATTTCATCGATTTCACCCATCTTTATAATCATGGACTTCCCTAAAATTCACCATCCCAAATTCACCACACATATCCTAGGGGCTACCCAGATTCAAACTTGTGAGCAAGTGAGCAAATTCCCCTATTGACGACAGTGTGTTGAAGAATAAGAACTTGAAGTAGATGAGTAGCCAATTCCCCAATTGGCCTATTCCCCAAGAACAAGAACTTGAAGGAGACGAATGTGTCTTTCAATATTGTTATGCGTATGTAGATTTAATTCGCCCGGCTATTCAATTATTTTTGTGTGTGTGTGTGTGTGTGACGGAATAATAATGGCTAGGGAAAAGTTAAGTCAAGGCTCACGGGTGTGAAGTGTGGGTAAAGGAAGAAACGAGTGCCTTAATTTAATGTGCATGCAAGTGGCATGGTAATATGAATAAGATGCAACACAAGTACTAAAGGAACAAAATCATGGAAGAGAAAAATTAGCGCTCATTTCAGGGTGAGACTGAAGTGGCCAGTCATTATGGATGAAAAATCTTAACGGGTTAGTTTGTCTGCTTACTCTGTGTCAATCATCCTCAACACAAAATCAATGCACATTTACCTAAGGCTTAGGAAATAGGATCAAACACATCATATCATACATCTTTCATTTCAAAGTAGATTCTTCAAAATTTTATGCATTTTAAATCATACTCTAGATGAATAAGTGTAATCCAGCTAGACCTGGACTCGAAACGACTTGACTCATAAACTCTAGAACTTTACGTAAGTCACTTTTACTGACCCCTTTTTTGTTGACCCCTTTTTTATTGACCCTAAGACATAAGACATGAATAACAACCAAGGAAACTACACAAGTGACCCTCCCCCACATGTAAATATTACATCGTCCACAATGTAAATAAATATATAGAAAATTAGGTGAAAGGACACATTTTGTAATATTTTAACGTAACATGACGCCCAAATATTTTTAATAAGGAGAATGACAACTTCTACAGTTTTTATAGCCTTAAGGACAAAAGAAACACCCTTGCGCCTAGAAGGTTGTACTCGCTTTGTTTTTTTTCTTTCCACCTCCATTTTCAAGAACTCATATCTTTTGATTTAGATCTCCAAACGCGATATAAATTTCACTAAATTTTTATTTTTCATGCTCTTCGCTTTTGAGACTTAGTTCGATATAATTACATCGCTTTTGGTAAAATTCATTGTTGATTTCACATTGAATCCCAAAAAGTAGTGAATTTCGAATGATAGCAAATTTTGAAAGTGGATTATCGTAAAATTGCATCGAATATGGTGAACTTGGTCTCAAAATAAAGAGAATAAAAATTGGTGAAAGAATATTCAAATTTGGAGTTCTTGATTGAGATAACTGCTTAAAAATGGTTTAATATGGTGTTGGTTTTTTATTGGGAAAGAAATGGTGGCATCATTAAATTGATTTTGTCCTTTAAGCAAAAATTTGAAAAGTAGTCATATTCTTTAATTAATGAATTATTCCGCTCATTCTCCCCAATTCCCTCATAGATATAAGGCAAGTGAGTGTAAGAATGAAACCCGCTAATCATGATGATGGAAGGTTAGACCGATCAAAGAGGAGCACGAGCAATCATGTTGGAAAGCACGCTGCTCAATTCTCGCTCAAGTATTTGTATGTCCATAGAGCAAAGTGGGTGTATATAGTGGTCGGATCGGTTACCTTATGAAGAATGACGTGGTGGTAGAATAATATAGGGTGTGGGTTGAACGTGGTCGGAATGGGTTGCAGTTGCAGTGGCTTGGTTTGGTCGGAATCCGCCAAAGAGGAAAGCCGACTTGATTCTGGCATGGGGGTCAAAAGTGTTTGATCTAATGGTTGAGAGGAGGATAAAAGGAGTGTAGTGGTTGTGGTTGGAGGCCAGCCGGCGATGGACGCCGGAGAGGATGGAATGAACGGCAGCAAAGGGGAACTGAAAGATTTTTTTTATGTAGGTTGAGGAAAAAGAGAAAATGGAAAAAGAAAAAGAAAAGAAAATGGTGCAAAGACACTTTTTCTTTTGAGAATCTCATGGTGGGATAAAATCAACCATGGTGGGATACTCACGTAAAATGCACCTAATTTTGTATGAGAGAATCTGTGTGATTCCATCGTTAAATGTGCTATTTTTACCACATGTGGGTGTGAAAAAGTCACACCGGTGTGATTGTCCCGTATTTTCCTCCTTCATTTTGCTTTAAAAGACGGTCTCAAGCACACCACGAAATTGCCTTTCACCTCGATTGTGGCTTTCTCCATGCTCAATATTCTAGTGCATGGCATCAAAATTCTCATGTTCCTCTTGTGCAATGTTACCTGGCTGTAAAACCGACACCAAAAACCATGACGGAACAAGGCAAAAAAACCAAGACCAATGGACTGAGAAGAAAACTCTATTTATTTATTAAACAAGAAAAAAATAAAAGAAAAACACATTATGAATATATTTTTTATTTTAATAAACAAATCCTATTATTAAAAAAAGCGGTAAAAGGTTTGTACAATGTCGTATCATGGCCCTCCCCTTATACCAAAAGACGCTGATTTGCCGTAGCCTTGCCTCCTTAAAACCAATGTGTGGCAAACCGAGCGTGGGAAAATTGTGCTCATAGAAAAGAGTGCAGACCTATGCTACTAAAGTGTAAAACCCCATGCAAAAATTACAACGTGGGTATAGTATTGAGCAAGTACACCAAAGCAAAATTCGCACAATCAATTCTTTAGTATGCATTCTTCCGCTTTTGATATTTATCTTCTTCAACCATACTATGCATGTCCTTAGGAACAAACTAGCACGTGGGATCTTCCTTGTTGTCAGCAACGTCTCGATTTAAGGAAAAAAAACAAACAAAAATCATCAGCTTTAAGCAAATTAGTATCTAAAAATTGGTATTGAAAAATAGCACATGGTTAGCACCCTTCAAAATGTGGAAGGGTGCAACCCAAGATGCACGCCATGATTTGTACCAAGATGCCCCAATGATCAATGTGTTATGGAGAGATTCTACAAAATTCAAAAAAGTTGAAGCAATTTTCACCCTAAAAATGTTTTGAAAAGAATGAAAAACTCTTATTTACAACCTGATTTGTTCTCTTCATGTTGATAAAGTGAAAGTTGCTTCCGAATGTTGCGCTTTAATGTACATGGCTAATAGTAGGCAACCCCAATTGATCTCCGTAAAGCAAGCATTATTAAGATAGCGAGGTAATGCATCGTGTTGTCCACATTGAAGTTAACTGTAATGCATGGAGGCATTTTTGTAAGGAAATCAACACCAAGTTCGCTTCTCAATAAATAGGAGTGATTGGATAACCATTTTTATGAATAAAACTCGTAATGACGTGATCTCATCAAACACCTTCTAAGGTATCGATAGTCGCCTAAAATCATCTTTACAAGTATTTGAGAATCGGTCTCAATAATTAAAGGAGATATATTATTATTGATGTAGAATGTGATTCCATCGCTCAAAGCTCTTGATTTGTCTATCGGGTTAGTTGAAACTCCATAATATGTGCTAGCCGCAATCAGATGACCATCCGTGTCTCGTATAATAAACGACCCCTCCCCGGAAGAGCCAGGGTTACCAAATCAAGAACCATCCGAAAGTTAAGCTTAATGTATCCATGTGAAGGTTTTACCCACTAATAGAAATGGCCTTTTACATTTTTTTGCCTTCCAAAGTGTGGTATAAAATTGTTACGAACAAGGTAAACATCATCGCCTTGCTCAGTAAAGGGTTTCCGCCTCTGAGCCGTGACAATATTATACTTGATATTATTGACGATGGTTAGAATTAGAGTGCTAATATCATCGCATATGAGTCTATTAAGGCATTTCCAAAGCTCCCAAAGATGAAAGATCGGAACATGTCGCACGCAGACTTCAATTGACTATTTACTAAACCAAAATAGGCATCCCTCTGCATTTATTTCTCAATAGAAATAATCATTTTAGCTCTAAAGAAATAAGTGCCTCCTAAAAATTATACATCTCTTTTATCAATGCATACAATGAACCTAATGTAATGATGGACTACTGGAGGTGAGACGTCAATATATTCTAGATGCTCAAAATTCTCAAATTTAACATCATTATACAAACGAAGAGGGACTATAATTATCAAATGCATTTAAATCAAGCGTAATATTGTTATCGCCTTTTAATCTTTTGTTTGGCTCATCAATGTTGAATTCTGTGGATAATTTCACCATTATCTTGTGAAGATGGTTCAAATTTTCACGTGGCTCCACGCTAGTTAATTCAAGGCCTAAACACTCAAAGAATCTTCGAAAAATCATCACCGAAAAATTTAGATCAAGACATTGTGGGATTTCATAACGATCACGCTTCTCATTCCCACAACATTCAAGGTCGGCCTCTTGCTCTTGAATCGCCATCGCCTCCTTTTCCCTTTCAAACCCTTCAAGAACATGGCTATTATGTGCAACTAGTTATCCCAAAGCCGGTTCCCTTTTTTCAGGAGCAGGACACATTAAGTGTGCCATTTCTCTAAAACATTTCTCACCCTCTCTTTAGATTTCTAACAAAATCTCAATATTGGACTTGGGCTCCGAGTGAGAGCATGCTTTGGTTCCAATTATACCGATTCTCACCCAATGACGATTAGGGATGGTTACTCCACTCACCATTGTATGATGGTGCATTGAGATTGTAGTTGTATTGATATTGATCCTCATAAGTTGCACCATAAAAACATTATTACTCCATTGGTGAGATGAATAACATACATTGCAATCGAGCATCATAATGTTTCTCACCATAATATGAACATCTCACATTAAATTGGTCAAGCCCATATCCATACATCCTCTCTTATCGCTTGGTGTCACTTGAGCATTGAATCATGAGAAAATGAATCCATGAAAACATGACACTTCAAATTGCCGCAAAAGTCCTTATCAGTAGCAAGGTGCAATTTTCTATGGTGAGAAAATTCTAGTCTAACCACTTCGTGAATAAATTCAATGTTAAGAACTGTAGTCCCCGGCAACGGGCACTAGATAACTTGTTGTGTGATTTTCAATATAATTACTAAAGGCTACCGCAGCAAGCTTATGTTTTATCAAGTAGCACTTAGGATGTCGATCCCACTCGACTAGTTTATCAAGCACCGACAACTCATAAAGACGTTAGCTAAGCAAATCAAATTTTGATTTTTGTTAAATAAAAAGGAAATAAAAAGAATCGGTCTACAACCCACCTAAACTTTAGAATTTCGGGTAAAAGTCAGTGAAGAAATTCCTAGGATTTAGATTCACCATAGAAATCAATATATAATTTGGAAACAATCTTTCCTTTATTATGAATTTTAGTTACAACGGTGCAACCTAAGATGCAAGAATACATGATTTCATCTTTCACAAAGTGTTACATAGACGGCGACACCCGATTTGTTCTATGTAAAATGTCATTTAAGATAAAGACACATGTTTTGGTCTTCAAAAAGTGTCACCGAAAAATATAGTGGCATAGTTGTTATTGTCACTGCATCAAAATTTTAGATTGTACTTTAGTGCGCCTTTACTTATTGCATTTTCATATGTCACCGCGATGTTCAATGGACTCATAATGTAATTGTCACACATCTTCAATTTTCTTTGTCAATTCCATTGTCATCAGATCTTCAATTGTCATTGTCAATGAATGTACATTATTTTTGGCAATTCAAGTCGCTTTTATCCAAATTGACACTCATGTTCCCGCATCATAATTGTCACTACCAGTGTCACTATATCCTACTATTGTCATTACAAAATAATGATGCTTGAGGTAAGTCAAGTTTTACTGTATTTGCCACCGCATATTATCACCGAAGTGTTTATTTTGCTACAAAGATATATGAATGCCGATGTCAAGCATAATGTGTCACTATGTGTCACTAAATAAAATGTGTGTGTCACAATATAAAGTGTAACTAATAACGCTTGGAAATTTTGGAATTTTAGAAATTATGTCGGAAAAAATATCAAATGAGTAATCATAATAAAGTTGAAGCAAAATATGAAAATGATGAAAAAATTATTTATGACATGAGTTTTAGATTAAAAGATACAACTGTTTGAAATATTAAGTAGTAGATAAAATATATTAATTTTTTCTAATTCCTGTTATTTCCAGGGCCATTTTTCTTTTGTATAAGTTTTGGGGCTATTTTTAGTTTTTTAATTGAGGTTAATTTTGTCCATCTATTAATTTTGTCCCTAAAACGCACTTAAAAGTTGGAGCTGTTATGCCTATTTAAATTGACTTTGTGTCCTTTTGGCCCTTTACACCAAATGTTTTTATTTTTATTTTGGAAATAATAATTTATTTTTTATATGTATAATTATCAAATAATTTCATTGAGCATGGAAAATTTTATTTGTAGATGAATTGTTATAGGTAATTTCGACATGATTTTTATCCATCTGTAATCATTAATACTCTTTGACGATGAAACTACCATTTTGAATTTGATTTCTTTTAGAAAGAATTTTATTACTATTTGTATAATGGATTGATATAATCTAGTTATTATAGCAGTATTCTATTGTAAGTTTGATTAATGCCGGGTATTTTTTGCTAAAGGAACTATTCATAGAATTTATTATAAATTTAATTATCTAATATAAATAAAACATGGTTTGACCACGCTTATATTTAGAAGCAACAATGATAAAAATATATTTTACCATTACAATTAATGTTGCATCAATTTGGTAATACTACATGTGATGAGACACGTTATGTGAAAACAACATTTGTAGAAAAGTTATCTCAAAATTTGGTAATTAAGGCTTTCTAAAATGCGTATATTCTTCATATTTCTTCTATATTCATATTACTTAAATTTTTCAGAAAAATAAGGAAACACTTTCTAAAGTAAAATAAAGGAAAAGGACAGTCCAACATGATTTATAAGGAGAATGACAATTTATAATAGATCTATGCTTAAAGAACAAAAAAAAAAAAACAAAACAGGATGCTGAAAAAAAGGAGGCTGTTATTTTCTATTCTTCCTCTTCAAGTTTAAACACTTTTATCTTTTGATCTAGATCTCCAAACGTAATTAGAATTTCCTATTTTTTTCTATTCATTTTGGACATGGTTCGATATGATTATATCATTTTTCGTGAGATTCATTTTTTGAAATTCACTTCATTCAGTGAATTTTATTTAATGAATTCTAAAAATAAATGAATTTCAAAAATATGAATTTTGAATGTTAATTCTTGGAGAACATTGAACTTTTTGAAAATGCATTGAATATGGTCTTGAAATAAAGAGCAAAAATTGGTCAAAAATTATGAATTTTGGAGTTATAAATTGTAAGATATAATTGTTTAAAATGATGGATGAGAGAAAAAGTATTTGTGTGTTTTTTTTATGCACAAGTGTAACGCCCCAAACCATAGACAAAGAGCTAAAATGGTAAAAGCCGCCGCACGCGCACATCTCGTGAAAAACGCACACGTAAGCTTACAATAAACGCAGATCATACAAAGAGCGGAAGTTGATAAGAATTAATTACATCCTAATGCATGGAAAACGATAATGATTAATTAACGGAACCGACAGTAATCGAATCGAACGGGAATGAACACTACAAAAAACAACGCTTTATGACGGAATTTTTGCGACGATTATACTCCGCCGCAAATTTACGCTTATCATAATGGATGTTTTATTGTTAGCTTAATGGACACTTGGGCGGGATCGATTTTACCATTTGGCGGGCAATTTAAGCGCACGGACATTTTAATAATTTGCGACGGACTATTTAAATAAATTTTCATTAATTATTTTATTAACTGGATTTTGATAAACTTCATGGCGAAATGAATAAATTCATTACTACAAATGCTCCCTTGCGACGGAGTTATTCAGATTTTTATGGCACGTTGAAAATTGTGGCAAAATTTTATATACCACACTAATTACTTTATTGTTCTCAAATTATAAGTATGCGACGGCAGAGTTGTTTACACGTGATATTAATGTCCGCCGAAAACGGGCGGATATAG